>CM016624.1:26298885-26606426 GCA_005393395.2 Gossypium australe | reverse complement strand
GGAAATGGAAATGGACATTTTTGGAAACTTAGACATTTTGGAAACTTAGACATTTTGGAAACTTACATTTTTGGAAATGATCCAAAAATGGAAACTGAACATTTTGGGAAACTTGTATAATAAGAGAGAATAAAGGAGTTTTATTCACATAAATAGTGAATAATAAGAGATAAATAAAGGAGTTTTATTCACATAATATGTGATAATAAGAGAGAAATAAAGAGTTTTTATTCATAAATATGTGAATAATTAAAAGGAGTTTTTTTTCTGTGAATAATAAGAAATATTTTACATAAATATGTGAATAAGAGTAATAAAGGATTATTTTCTAATGAGATAATTGAGGAGATAATTGATGGATTAAAGGCTTTTATCTTTTAAATAAAAGAGATAATATTATCAAAAGAGGAGTGGTGGCCAAGTAAAGGACTCCTAGGCTGATAACTTTGGCTATAAAAGGAGGACAGGAGGGCTACTCATCAACATTTGCTCCCTCTTCCTCTCTGCCGAAATTCTCCCTAGGCAAAACCCCTCTCTGCCGAATTTTCATTAAGCAAAATCCCTCTCTTTTTCTTCTATTTTCTTCTCCGTTCTACTGTTAAGCTGAATCTTTGTGGATTCTAAGAAAGAGGGCAATCATCCACAACATCAAAAGGGGATTTTTCGGGAAATCTAAAGATCTAAGGTAAGGATTATAAATATAAATATGCGGTTAAAGATTATGATTCACGTTTTCAAAGTTAGATCTAATCTAACACGAAGTTTATAGGATTTCAACAGGCTTATAAAGGAATCCTCTTCAGATTTGGAATCCATCATAAGGTAAGGGATATTCGGCCAAGGCATAAATTGTTTAAGTTTTTCCATTATTTCAAAAACCGAAAACTGACTTGGTTACATACCTAGTATTAGCCGATTTCAAGGAAGAGGAATTCTAGCAACTGTTGGGACTTGATTAAATCAATTCGGCAACTAGGTAAGTAATTCTACTTCTAGTAGGATTTGGTTTTAAGACCAAATAGGTTTATTTATATGTTTTAATTAATGGCCGAATATAGGAGTGAAAGATCTAGATCGGTAGATCGCTCTACGGGAATTCACGGAAACTATTAAGCGAAAAAGGTGTGTACTCTTACTAACTTTCAATAAATTGCATGGCAATCATTAAATATATAAATATGTAACAGTATGTGAATGTGGCTAAGCACCACAAATGTGGTAAGGAGTACCCAGGTACGTTTCCTACTTTTGATAGGATTGTGAATGATATATTTTGAACATGTGATTAGTAACATGAATGAAAATTAAGTATGTGAAATATGTTATGAAATAATTGGGGCATTCGGGATATTTGTGGAGGAAGAAAGTGAAGGTGATGACTACGGTCTCACCAACGTAAAGTGGTGACTACGGTCACATAAAGTGAAAAGTGGTAACTTCGGTTACATCCAGTGAATACAGTGTCTAATGACACAACATAAGTGGGAGATGAGCACGTCGACTGCAGCGACTGCCTTCGATGGTGTGTAGCGGATGGAGGGTCGACTTAGTAGTCCCCGCGGTGTACAGGTTGGTACGGGTGGTGCGTAGCGGATGGACAAATAGGTTTGGGTTTGGGTTGCATCATCCTTTATTTGTATGAACATGATATTGATATGACTTGTATGCCTGATTTGTTGGAAATTAGTACTATGTACACATTGAGTCTGTAGACTCACCCCGTTGGGGAATTATTTTTCAGGTGATGAGCAGTAATGGACCGGGTCGGCAGGAGCTAAAGGTGGCCATGCATCGCTTGAAGAAATTATTTGGAATTTGGACTTTATGAAATTTTAGTACTTTTGGGTTTGAATGATGTAATAAGGCCATAAGGCCCAGTTGGATTTTCTTTATTCCTGTTTATTTTTATTTGAATATGACAAATTATGTTTGATTAAAGATAAGTAAATTTATTTCTTTTAAAATAATAAACCCAAAAATTATTTTGTCACCTTATTTAAGTTGGATTTCCAGAATTTATAATAGGTTTCAAATTAAGCCCAACCCAAAACAATTTTTTTAAAATTACACAAATTTTCTCTAAGTCATTTAGAACATTGAAAACCGATTTATTTAAGGAACATACCAGATCCGGTTCAAGCTCGTGGGCCTGGTGTGGGGTGTTTCAGTTGGTATCAGAGCCCAGTTTTAAAACTCTCGACCTGTGGGCTCAGGCCCAAAACGTTTTCAATTCGAGCCCAAATGAATTTCTTTGAAATAAGCAGGTTTTATGGCATGGCACCTAAGTCTCCGACCCGCAGTCCACCAGGTAAGTACCTTTAACCATCTGTGTGATTATGTGAATTATGAATTGTAAAAGGGTAGAAAAGGCATGGAACGTATAATAGTGTGATAGGAACTTGAACCCTAGGATTAGACTACTCAAACACTTGAAACTCATAAGACTTAATGAACTTAACAAACCTATGACTAAGTTATTAAGCTAGGGTGTGGCAACCCCTGTACGCATGTCTAGGATTGGATCCGGAAGAGCCTGGTATTTAAGCAGTCCTAGTGACTCACCTCCTCTTCGTAGGTATCCTACCTGGTGCGTAGCTTCGGTTCGCCCTAACTCAGAAGGCTCAGTGGTGTGGCAACCTCTGTGCGCATGTCTAGAAAGGTCGGTGAGAGCTTGGTATTTAAGCAGTCCGCGTGACTCACCTCCTCTTCATTCGAATCCTGCCTGGTGCGTAGATTTGGTTCACCCTGACCAAGAGGGCTCGGTCATAGGCTAAACACAAAATAAAACCCGAAAGGGACTTAGCCGTTTTTCTATATAAAAAAAAAAACCCTTGGTTTACAAAATGACCAAACCACCCATAGTTTTAACAAAATTTCATTACTTTATCAAATGTTCAAAAACCCTAATTTGTAAAATATCAAACTATCTTGATTTTGGAAAATTACAAAATTGCCCCTAACTTACAAAATTACCAAAACGACCTTGATTTCCAAACTTTTTGCAATATCATTGCTTTGAAAAGTGTAACTCTCAAAGGAACCCTCAATGTTTTACAATCTTGGAAAATATCCCTAACTTATTAAATTTTACAAATTTACCCTGATTTTTGGAAAAATTATCAAAAAGGCCCCTGAGATCAAAAAATTACCGAAATACCCCTGGATTTCAAATTCTTCCAAAATTTCCTCGGAACTTTAGAAGTACCAAAATACTTTCGTCAAAATCACCAGGGAACTTTTTATTTCTGAAAATTTACGAAAATACCCCTGTAGGATAAAATTACGAAAATGCCCCTGGGTAGTGGAAAAGCAAAATAACGAAAACAACAACAAGAATTACAACGTTTCTTTGAATGAACGAAAGTTCATATTTGTTGATGGATGAATGAATGAATGCAAGACTGTATGCATGTATGAATACGAAAGAACCACTCTTAAACTCTTCTTCATAAGATATCATCGCGGGTAATAAGTGAAACAAGAATACTAATACATAAAATTCCTTAATCAGATCTCGTCGATAATGAGCTCAAGAGGACGTGGTCGTCGTGGAAGAGGTAGAGGAAGGATGACTGTTAGATCGGGACAAGGTTCTGACAATGAGATACCACCACCACCATCACCCCCACTGTCAATGTTGAGCAGCAGGCTCAGACAGGGGAAGATGCCGTGTCGCAGGCTGTGCTGCGAGTTTTGGAATTGGTGGCTGGTGCAGGAAACAATTCAGGAAATCGTAAGTCTGTGCCTGAGCGGCTCCGTGCTAATGGAGCTGAAATGTTTAGAGGAGTATCGGGAGTGGCACCCAGTACAGCTGAGTACTGGTTGGAAGCAACTGAGCGCATCATGGATGAGCTCGACTTGACCCCCGAGGAGAAGTTGAAAGGGGTGACGGCACTGTTACGCGATGAAGCGTATCAATGGTGGTTAACCCTTCGGGACGGTGCCACGGCGGAAGATCTGACCTGGGAATATGCTAAGGAAGCATTTCAGAAGAAGTATGTGGGAACCAGGTATATAGACGAGCAAAGGAAGGCTTTTCTGGGGTTGGTACAAGGAAGTAAGTCTGTCACTGAATATGAAGCGGAATTCTTGAGGTTGAGCCGATATGCCCGAGGAGTAGTGGCGACTGAGCATGAACGCTGTGTTCGTTTTGAGGACGGACTTAGGGACGATTTGAGACTTTTGATAGCACCGCATCAGGAGCGGGAATTCTCTGCCTTAGTGGAAAAGGCTAAAGTGGCTGAGGGAATTAAGGACGCCACCAAGCAGGCTGTGGACAGAAATAAGCCCAAAAGAGGTTTTGGGCCATCTGGAAAAGGCCACAAGAGGCCAAGAGTTGACAGGTCACAAAGTCAACAGGTTGGTACGGGCTGGCAATTTCGCCCTTGTGAACATTGTGGAAGGAAGCACGGGGGAGAGTGTTGGAAAAAGGCGGGACGATGTCTCAAGTGTGGGTCCAAGGACCATATGATTAAGGATTGCCCCAAGCTATTAGATGAGAGCCAACCAGCAGCTCAGAATGCTAACCAGGCTGGTAGAGGCGGACAGCAGCCTCAAAGAGGTCGTGGGTCGGCCAACAGAGGTAGTGGCAGAGGCCGTGGAGCTCAGGGCCGAGGTGCAGCTAACGCCAAAGCAAGGCAACCGGGTTTGGTTTACACGGTTCGCCGGAGGGAAGAGGGAGACGCGCCGGATGTTATAACCGGTATGTTCTTTATTCATGACAAACCCTATTTTGCTCTTATTGATGTGGGCTCAACTCATTCCTATGTTGCATGTAGTGTGGTTGAAACACTAGGCCTAGACTCTGAACTTTCTGATAGGCAGATAACTGTAGTAAGCCCTTTAGGCCAAACGGTGAGGATAGATAGGATCTTTCGGAATGTACCCCTAGAGATTCAGGGAGCGAACTTTCGGGCTGACTTAATGGAATTACCCTTCGGAGAGTTTGAGCTTATACTTGGAATGGATTGGCTAGTAGAGCATCGAGCCGTGTTGGATTGTGCGGCTAAACGTATGGAACTAAGAACCCCGGAAGATGAGGTAGTAGTGATGATCGGAGAAAGGAGGAACTACTTGTCTAACGTAGTTTCGGCACTGAAGGCCGAGAAAATGGTTAAGAAAGGATGTAAGGCATTCTTAGCCTTTGTGAGTGCGTTAAGAGGAGAAGAGGAAGGTGTCAAGGGAGTTAGAACAGTAAGGGATTTTGAGGATGTATTTCCGGAGGAGTTGCCCGGAATACCCCCAGATAGAGAAGTGGAATTTGGAATAGATTTGCTACCAGGAACAGCTCCTGTGTTAATCGCTCCCTACCGAATGGCACCAAAGGAGTTAGTGGAGCTCAAGGCTCAAATCCAAGAGTTGTTGGATCGTGGGTTCATTCGACCCAGTGTGTCTCCGTGGGGAGCACCGGTTCTCTTTGTGAAGAAGAAGGATGGAACTATGCGGATGTGCATAGATTATCGTCAGTTGAACAAACTGACCATCAAGAACAAGTATCCTTTGCCAAGGATAGATGACTTGTTCGACCAACTGAAAGGGGCAGCTGTGTTCTCAAAGATCGACTTAAGGTCGGGGTATCATCAACTGAAAGTGAATGAGGCTGATATTCATAAGACCGCTTTTAGGACAAGGTACGGTCATTTTGAATTTGTGGTGATGCCGTTTGGGTTGACGAACGCACCGGCCGCGTTCATGGATATGATGAATAGGGTTTTCCAACCCTACTTGGATAGATTCGTCGTGGTGTTCATCGACGACATTTTGGTGTATTCCAAGACGGAGGAGGAGCACGATGAGCATCTCCGAGTTGTGTTAGAAGTGTTAAGGGAAAAGAAGCTTTATGCCAAATTCAGCAAGTGCGAATTTTGGCTCAAGGAAGTGGCGTTCCTAGGACATGTGGTATCCGCGGAAGGAATAAGAGTGGATCCTAGGAAGATCGAAGCAGTGTTGGATTGGAAATCACCTAGGTCGGTGGCTGAAATCAGAAGTTTCTTAGGCTTGGCAGGCTATTACAGAAGGTTCGTGGAAGGATTCTCGTCAATAGCCGCACCTTTGACAAAGTTACTAAGGAAGGAAGTACCGTTTGTGTGGACGGATAAGCAACAGGAGAGCTTTGAAAAGCTTAAAAAGGTGCTGACAGAAGCTCCGATGTTAATTCAGCCGGAGGCAGGTAAGGACTTCGTAGTATATTGTGATGCTTCGCACACAGGGTTAGGCTGTGTGCTAATGCAAGAAGGAAAGGTAGTCGCTTATGCATCTCGACAGTTAAGGCCGCATGAGGTGAACTACCCAACTCATGACTTGGAACTCGCGGCAGTGGTTTTCGCCCTCAAAGTTTGGAGGCACTACCTTTATGGAGAAAGTTCAGTAATTTACACGGACCACAAAAGCCTTAAGTATTTGTTGACTCAGAAGGAGTTGAACTTGAGGCAACGAAGGTGGGTGGAGTTATTGAAAGATTATGACTGTTCGATAGAATACCATCCGGGCAAGGCGAATGTGGTAGCTGACGCCCTAAGTAGGAAGGCTGTGTCGGATTTAAGGGCTTTGTTCGCTCACTTAAGTTTGTATGAAGACGGAAGCCTGTTGGCAGAGTTACAAGTCAAGCCAACCTGGCTGAAGGAGGTGAAAGAGGGACAGTTGGCGGATAAGGACTTAAGTACTAAGTTACAGCAAGTACGGCAAGGAGGATTAAAGGATTATGGCGTCAATGATGAAGGAGTACTGTGCTACAAGGAAAAGGTTTGTATTCCGAGGGATAAGGAGTTGAGACAAAGGATTCTTCGGGAAGCGCATGGTAGTCCTTATGCTATGCATCCCGGAGGCATCAAGCTGTATAGAGATCTAAGGGAACAATTTTGGTGGTCAGACCTGAAACGAGAGGTGACTGAATTTGTGGGGAAATGTTTGACATGTCAGCAAGTAAAGGCTGAACACCAAGTCCCATCAGGATTGCTTCAACCAATTGAGATTCCCCAATGGAAGTGGGAAAGAATTACCATGGACTTAGTTAGTGGGCTTCCCCTTACGCCCACTAAGAAGGACTCGGTATGGGTGATAGTGGACCGTTTGACCAAGTCCGCACATTTTATCCCTGTGAGGATCGACTATTCCCTTCAAAAGTTAGCCAAGTTATATGTGGCGGAGATCGTGAGGCTACACGGGGTACCGATGTCGATCATCTCTGATAGAGACCCAAGGTTTACGTCTCGATTTTGGAAAGCACTTCATCAAGCATTAGGCACTAAGCTAGACTTCACTACGGCTTTTCATCCACAATCAGACGGGCAGTCTGAACGGGTTATACAAGTGTTGGAAGATATGCTAAGAGGCTGTGTGATGGATTTCCGAGGAAGTTGGGAAGATTACTTGCCTCTAGCTGAGTTCGCCTACAACAACAGCTATCAGGCAAGCATTCGGATGGCACCATACGAAGCATTGTATGGAAGGAAATGTAGAACACCAACTTGTTGGACCGAGTTAGGAGAACGCCGCGTTTTGGGTCCAGAGTTAGTGGCGGAAACTGAGGAGAAGGTGGAATTAATTCGGGCACGGTTGAAAGAAGCTTCTGATAGCCAGAAGTCGTACGCAGACCTTAAGAGGAAAGAAATTGAGTTTGAAGTAGGAGACCAAGTGTTTCTAAAGGTCTCACCTTGGAAGAAGGTAATGAGGTTCGGTCGAAAAGGGAAGTTAAGCCCAAGGTTTATAGGGCCTTATCAAGTATTGAAGCGAATTGGGCCAGTGGCATACCAATTAGAGTTGCCACCAGAATTGAAGCAGATGCACGACGTATTTCATGTATCCATGCTACGTCGCTATCGATCGGATCCGTCGCATGTGGTATCTGTTGAAGAAGTGGAGCTAAGGCCAGACTTATCCTACGAGGAAGAACCGATTCGGATCTTGGAACGTGATGTGAAAATACTACGAAGGAAGTCTGTTCCTTTAGTCAAGGTGTTATGGCGCAATCATGGATCGGAAGAAGCTTCGTGGGAGCCAGAAGAGACAATGCGACAGCAATACCCTCAATTGTTTAGTTAGGAAATTTCGAGGACGAAATTTTTTTAAGGGGGGTAGAACTGTAACATCCTAGGAAGGGCCTATGCATTTTTCAGATCAATTGTATGAAATGACAAGTCTTAAGTTTTATGAATAAATTTTTGATACTTTTGGAAACCTAGAAATGAATGAAAATGGAAATGAAAATGAAAATGGAAATGAAAATGGAGATGGAAATGAAAATGGAAATGGAAATGGACATTTTTGGAAACTTAGACATTTTTGGAAACTTAGACATTTTTGGAAACTTAGACATTTTTGGAAATGATCCAAAAATGGAAACTTGAACATTTTGGGAAACTTGTATAATAAGAGAGAAACAAAGGAGTTTTATTCACATAAATATGTGAATAATAAGAGATAAATAAAGGAGTTTTATTCACATAAATATGTGAATAATAAGAGAGAAATAAAGGAGTTTTATTCACATAAATATGTGAATAATAAGAGATAAATAAAGGAGTTTTATTCACATAAATATGTGAATAATAAGAGAGAAATAAAGGAGTTTTATTCACATAAATATGTGAATAATAAGAGATAAATAAAGGATTATTTTCTAATGAGATAATTGAGGAGATAATTGATGGATTAAAGGCTTTTATCTTTTAAATAAAAGAGATAATATTATCAAAAAGAGGAGTGGTGGCCAAGTAAAGGACTCCTAGGCTGATAACTTTGGCTATAAAAGGAGGACAGGAGGGCTACTCATCAACATTTGCTCCCTCTTCCTCTCTGCCGAAATTCTCCCTAGGCAAAACCCCTCTCTGCCGAATTTTCATTAAGCAAAAATCCCTCTCTTTTTCTTCTATTTTCTTCTCCGTTCTACTGTTAAGCTGAATCTTTGTGGATTCTAAGAAAGAGGGCAATCATCCACAACATCAAAAGGGGATTTTTCGGGAAATCTAAGGATCTAAGGTAAGGATTATAAATATAAATATGCGGTTAAAGATTATGATTCACGTTTTCAAAGTTAGATCTAATCTAACACGAAGTTATAGGATTTCAACAGGCTTATAAAGGAATCCTCTTCAGATTTGGAATCCCATCATAAGGTAAGGGATATTCGGCCAAGGCATAAATTGTTTAAGTGTTTTCCATTATTTCAAAAACCGAAAACTGACTTGGTTACATACCTAGTATTAGCCGATTTCAAGGAAGAGGAATTCTAGCAACTGTTGGGACTTGATTAAATCAATTCGGCAACTAGGTAAGTAATTCTACTTCTAGTAGGATTTGGTTTTAAGACCAAATAGGTTTATTTATATGTTTTAATTAATGGCCGAATATAGGAGTGAAAGATCTAGATCGGTAGATCGCTCTACGGGAATTCACGGAAACTATTAAGCGAAAAAGGTGTGTACTCTTACTAACTTTCAATAAATTGCATGGCAATAATTAAATATATAAATATGTAACAGTATGTGAATGTGGCTAAGCACCACAAATGTGGTAAGGAGTACCCAGGTACGTTTCCTACTTTTGATAGGATTGTGAATGTGATATATTTTGAACATGTGATTAGTAACATGAATGAAAATTAAGTATGTGAAATATGTTATGAAATAATTGGGGCATTCGGGATATTTGTGGAGGAAGAAAGTAAAGGTGATGACTACGGTCTCACCAACGTAAAGTGGTGACTACGGTCACATAAAGTGAAAAGTGGTAACTTCGGTTACATCCAGTGAATACAGTGTCTAATGACACAACATAAGTGGGCGATGAGCACGTCGACTGCAGCGACTGCCTTCGATGGTGTGTAGCGGATGGAGGGTCGACTTAGTAGTCCCCGCGGTGTACAGGTTGGTACGGGTGGTGCGTAGCGGATGGACAAATAGGTTTGGGTTTGGGTTGCATCATCCTTTATTTTGTATGAACATGATATTGATATGACTTGTATGCCTGATTTGTTGGAAATTAGTACTATGTACACATTGAGTCTGTAGACTCACCCCGTTGGGGAATTATTTTTCAGGTGATGAGCAGTAATGGACCGGGTCGGCAGGAGCTAAAGGTGGCCATGCATCGTTTGAAGAAATTATTTGGAATTTGGACTTTATGAAATTTTAGTACTTTATTTTGGGTTTGAATGATGTAATAAGGCCATAAGGCCCAGTTGAATTTTCTTTATTCCTGTTTATTTTTATTTGAATATGATACAAATTATGTTTGATTAAAGATAAGTAAATTTATTTCTTTTAAAATAATAAACCCAAAAATTATTTTGTCACCTTATTTAAGTTGGATTTCCAGAATTTATTAAATAGGTTTCAAATTAAGCCCAACCCAAAACAATTTTTTAAAATTACACAAATTTTCTCTAAGTCATTTAGAACATTGAAAACCGATTTATTTAAGGAACATACCAGATCCGGTTCAAGCTCGTGGGCCGGGTGTGGGGTGTTTCAGGGCACCAGAGCCGGGGCGCGTGGTGGCCGAAACGAGGCAAGGCGTGCGTGTGCGGGGACGGGAGCGACGCGCGTGGCGCGTGGGAAGCTGGGGCGACGTGGGCGCGCGCGTGTGGAACACTCGTGGCGGCGCTGGGGTTTCTGTTAATCTTAGCCTGTGGTGGGCCCTTTTGGGCCGTCTGTGTTTGGGCTTTAAATTTGGGCCTGGCATTTTTTGTAATTGGGTTGTTCAGGTTTGGGGTAGGTTGGGATCATTTGGGTTTAACGTTTGGACTTAATTTCGGGCTTGGTTGTAACTGGGTTTGGTTTATTTGTAGATGGACATTGA
Source organism: Gossypium australe (assembly GCA_005393395.2). Taxonomy (NCBI): domain Eukaryota; kingdom Viridiplantae; phylum Streptophyta; class Magnoliopsida; order Malvales; family Malvaceae; genus Gossypium; species Gossypium australe. Next base: position 26,595,629 of record CM016624.1, on the reverse strand, counting down.
ACATTTAAAATTTGTTTGCTTTGGTTTTGTGTTTATTTTAGTTTTGTAATTGGACTGTTATTTTATCAGGCTTTTACTGTTTATTTATCGGGTTTATTTGGTTTTGCTTTCAGCACTTGGGCCTCTATTCTATATTGGCCCGGGCAAAATTGGTTACTACAATGACATTGGAAAAATTAGAAATTTTATATTAAGTTGATAAAAATTTAATTTATAAATTTGAAAGGGTTAACTATTTGTATATTTTTTTTTTTGGGTACAAAATGAGAAGAAACATAAAGACTAAGCTTTAAGTAGAGGTTAACTAAATTCTTTAAATTCTTTAAAATGAGAAGAAACATAAAGACTAAGCTTTAAGTAGAGGTTAACTAAATTCTTTAAATATAAGGGGGTAATAATTTTTTTTAACCTTCCAATTTTACAAAAAAAAAAAGTTATTTTTGACCTCTTTTAGTCTTTACACTTACATTTTTTTTGTCAAATCATCTCAAAATGGACGAAAAAGTTAACATATTTTTTACTTTGCTAATGTGGCATACACATGAATTACCACATGGATTAAATGTCAGTATTTAATTATTTTCTTAAAATTTAAAAGATTATAAAATATTTTTAAATGTTAAGAATTATTTAAAAGGTATAAAATTATAAAAATATTTTTAATATTTTTTAAAATTTCAAAAAATTAATTAAATGCTGACATGTCATTCATGTGATAATCCACGTGTATGATATGTCAGCAAAGTTAACAAACATTAAATTTTCCACCTATTTTTGGTTGATTTAACAAAAAAAAATGCAAATACAAAGGCTCTCTAAAAATAAATGGAAGGTTAAAATGACTCTTTTGTTTTATATATAAAGTTGGAGGACCAAAAAAATCATTACACCAATATAAAAATTTGATAAACGGTCTGCCTTAACTGTGACCATGCAAGTGTTCTACAATCGTAAATTCAAATCCTAATGCATAGGCTCTTGAGAACAGACATGTTCATGGGTCGAGCCACCCAAAAAGTGAAAGGGTTTGGACAAAAATATAGAGCCGTAAAATGGGCTTCGACAATAAATAAGACTCGTTTTCTTAACAGGTTGGGCTTCGAGTAAGCTTTTTTTTGCCCAGGCTTGACTCGAATTTGTAAATAAAAAAATTTGTTACTACTTTTTTACTGTTTTGACACTATTTTTCATTATTTTACTATCATTTCGCTATTATATTGCTATTATTTTGTTATCATTATTTGGATATTGTATAAATCTTATTTTATTATTAATTTTGCTACTAGTTTAGAGGCATTTGGTTGTTAAGTTGCACTTATCTTAGTGTTATTTAAGTATATTTTAAAAAAAAATTATTTGTTGGGAAACACTTATTTTAATATTTTTAGTGTATTTGATGTATTATATTTTTTAATTTATTTTTATATAAAAATAATATAAATGATTTTAATATGAGCGGGTCGAGTCGGACTCGAATTTTAATATTTTTATCCGGATTTGGCCTGAGCATAATTTTAAACCAATTTTTAGGGTCAGACCTAGAAAACAAACGTAATTTTTTTACCTGACCCGACCGATGGACAACTCTACTCGGTAACAATGCACTGTATTTTAGTTGTATATTTTCTTTAATTGGCTATATATTGTGTAAGTTTAACGTTTGCGGATTATTTTGCAATTTATTGATTAGTACCCAGTAAACATAAAAATAAAAATAAAAAGAATATCGTATTAATTTATATCGTACTATATTTTTTCAACCAAAACTAATATCTGCTAACCATACCACCTACTGCTATTAAATATTGACATCTTATTAAAGGCAAACTTTGATTTTATGAGCATAAAGAAAAGGTTTGAGGAGTGAGAGTCTGTTGTCTCATATACTACAAATTATGAACACAGATTTATGCAACCATAAATATTTTTGCTTATATATATATATATTCAAACAAAATATTTTTCCATTATTCATAATAATTGAAAATGACACACAAACACAATATACCAGCGTAGCAAGAAAAAGTAGTAAATCAGTGGCAATCTCTGTTGTATAGTGAACAATTTGGAGGTTTCTTTCTGCCTGAATTACTATCAGGAACGCAACGTTTGCGAGTATTACGGTCGCAGGCAGCTTGAGAAGGGACAAGGGCTCTGGTAGTTGGACGTTTACTGCCGGCGAAGTTGATTGCTGCACTTGCTTCAAATACCATTTTGCTCGCTTCTGAATCCATCAACAACTCCATCGTCTCCATGTCGTCCGAAAGCTGCAGGCACTCCTCCTTATTTAAAGAACCACCGCACCACCGGCTGCCGATGTTCTTGTTCTTCTTAACCGCGTCGGCCGCACAGTGTCGGTCGGTGCTCAATAGTAGCATCACCATCAGGATTGCTAAATTGAAACCTCCCAAAATTCTCCTACAGTCTCCCATATTTCCCAGAAATCTCTAATCATAAAAATTCTCAGCGTTTGAAGTTCATATATATATACAACCAATTCTGATCCACTGAGCAGCTAAGCAGGGCCAAGTTAAAAATAATCAACAGATTCTGACTTTGCTTTCTTTTAGAATTGCGTAACAAAATTTTAAGTAAAAATGTAATCTTTCTTATTATTGCACCAACTTAATGAAGTTTTTCCAAACCAAACACTTAATTAATAAATCAAGAATTTAAAGCAATATGTTAAGAAAATTTAGTTTCTCAAAAATATAATAAATTAGTTAAATCTCAGTATAGAGATTGTCCTTATCAAAGTGCACATGGGCAAAGAGCAAAGGTTTTAATTTCGTTGGAAGAAAAGTTGAGAGGCACAGCTAGCAAAAGAAAATGTATATAGTAAGTGTGGTAACCTAATTCTAAGTACAATCATTCTTTATAGACCACACAAAAATTAAATCCATTGTACTTCAAATTCATGCCAAAACTCATTTAGTGTCATCAGATTTCTTTTTGCTACAAATTAGGCTCTCTTTTTTTTTTTCAATTATTGTTTTTTTAATTAAAAGTTACAAAATATTTATTTAATTTTTTCATTTTTGTCACCTTCTGAAAAAATGGCTAACAAAAAGATGACGTGATAACTTTTAAATTTTTCATAATATCAACTTTATACTTAACATTTATTCATTGTGTCAATTTAATCTTGATTCTAAAAAAATTAACCTTCAACTTTTACACATTATGTAATTTGATCTTATTTTTCAATTTTGCTTTTCAACCAAAAAAATTCCAAGATGATAATTTTATGCAATATCATTCTTAAAAAATTAATCATCAATATTTATACATCATCATAATAGGGTTTTTTTTCTTCTAATAATAATAAAAATAGATCTGGAACGTCTTTTTGTTTATGTGGTAACATTCACTATTGTGTGTTGTATGATTTTGATATTGTATAAAAAATAATTGGGACGAAGTCAGATGATTTTTTAGGGGGTTGGAATAAAATTGTACATTTTTATAATTTTAATGACTTATATCTTTATAATTTTTAAAAAATTAAATCAATTTTTTATCATTTTGGGGATCAAAGTGTAATTTTACTATTATTAATTTAAAATTCAATAAATTATAAAGGGGTTTAAATGAAAAAAATTTCATTTTAAGAGGTCAAGGCCTTACTAACCTCTTGACTTCGCCATTAATTATAAGTGAACAATACATGACCTATCATCACTAAATTAAATAAAAAATGTGAAAAACTTGTAAATAAATACTAATAATTCGTCTAAACATTATAACTATTATAAATAAATTTTAATAACTCTTCAAAATTTAAGATTTTAAATTTAAAAATTAAAAGTTGAAGATATCTTAATATTTATTTATTTAAACAAAGTGATTAGTATAGTGTTATATGATAGAGTTGTTGAGAGAGTGTGGAATGGTGAGATAATATAGTTAGCATTCACAGTTCTGATTTTGTTTTATTGGGAAATGTATAGGGTAAGCAAGATTAATACTCGAGCTATTGGAAGTTGTCTCATTATACATCAATCTTAGGCTGTAGAATGTCATTTTTGACCCTCGTAGGTCTGACAAATCATTTGTTGCCTCTTGCTAATAGGTGAAGTAAATTACAAAACAATCTACAAAGGTGAAACTTATAGCATAGGAAGAAATTATACGGTGCATTGTTCCCAAGAGCCTATACATTAGAAATTGATGAGAGTACTCCTGCCTGTCACATATACTACAAATTATGAAAAGAGATTAATGAAACCAGAAATATTTATGCATATATTGAAAGAGATGTTTCTCCATCATCTTTATTCATATATATATCTTGAGAAATTGAAACACAATATACCAGCATAGCAAGAAAAAGTAGTAAATCAGTGGCAATCTTTGTTGTATATTGAACAATTTGGAGGTACCTTTCTGCCTGTATTACTAGGAGGAAGGCAAGACTTGCCAGTATTACGGCCGCAGGCAGCTTGAGAAGGGTCAAGGGCTCTGGTAGTTGGATTTTTACTGTTGGCGAAGTTGGTTGCTGCACTTGCTTCAAATACCATTTTGCTTGCTTCCGAATCCATCAACAACTCCATCGTTTCTATGTCGTCCGAAAGCTGCAGGCACTCCTTATTTGAAGAATCATCGCACCAGCGGCTGCTGATGCTCTTATTCTTCGTAACCGCGTCCGCCGCACAGTATTGATTGGTGCTTACTAGCATTACCATTATCATCAGCACCCGCATTGCTAAATTCATACCTCCCATCATTCTCCTGCCATGTATCTCCCACGACACTCTTTATCTTAATATATGTAGAACCAATTCTAACCCACTGACCATAATATACAATATTTTATATATAAATGAAAAAGAAATATTGTCTACTGGTGCATTCAATAATTGATCACGGATGTAGATAATTTCTGTATTTTACTATTTTTATTCCCTATCTAGTCGTTTCTTAATTATTCTGAAGTAGGGCAAATTAAAAAAAAAAAAAAGAACAGAGTGAAGTTAACTTTTATAATTTTAACTCAAAACGAATATAAACACCAACCAAGATTCAGGCCACATTCTAGCATACATTTTTTACTTGAACATATAATATAATGTATTTCGCAGGTTTTTTTTATTATAGGGATTAAATTAAATTAGTCCCTCTAGTATTTATTAGATCAATTTAGTTTATGTGCTATTAAAAAATCAAATAAGATTAAATTTCGTGCTTATTAAATATGGTTAAATTTCAATAGAGTTAACGTTTACTATTTAAAAATATGAACTTTGTTCTAGTTAAATTTTATTTGATTATTTTTAATAGTACAGGGATTGAATTGAACTATTTAATAGTACAGGGACTAATTTAATCTAATCATTATAATAGAGGGATTTTGCAGTAGTTTTATCTATAATTATTTGTTCAGACACTATTTTGTTAATTATGTTGGTACTATTCTTTTGTTATTTTAGAAAAAATGGGAAGAAGTAAAAGAGAAAACTATATTTAAAAATAAAAAAAAAATAAGTGATTTTAATTATATAACATAATCAATTATCATTTAACAGTGAAATGACTAATTTGATCTATTTTTTTTGGGTGACTAAGTTAACAAAAAAAAAATAGAGTGACCAAAATAATAATAATTCCTATTTGGAGTGACTAACGGTGAAATTTACCCAATATTTAAAATAACAGATAAAACATAATACAATTCTCTATTATAACCTTATCGATAACAATGCCTAACGTCAACTAATGGAGATCTAATTTCAAATTCATTTTTAATTTTTATAATTATTATTCTTTCACATATTTTTTTTTTAATTGTTGAAAAGTTCAATTAATATTTTTAGCAATTTAATTTTTTAAGTATGTTTGATAACATGAAATTTATTGGATAGTACATTTTCCACAAAAAAGTATGGAAAATAATAGGGGACCTACGTATCACCTAATAGAGAATAAATTCAATTATTTTGATTTTATTCTATTTCATTAAGATTATATATCATTTATCAAATAATCTAATTATAACTAATATTTAATTTAATGTAATACACCAAATATATTTTATAACTTAAATTTAACACTTAATTTTTCGGTACTTAATTTGTCAATTTATCAAACATAACCTAAATTAATTAAAAACAATATTTTAAAGACTTTTTAATAAATTAATTGACAAATGATTGTATTAGATATATATATATATATATATTATTTTAGATCAAATTATGGTTATGATCCCTCTACTATTTTAAATTTAGGAATTAGTATTTATACTTTAATTCTACATAACATTTGGAAATAATTGACACACTTAATTATTTTGGTTAAAATATTGAAGTCAATTTTTTTTTCTTAAAAATACTCATCCTAATTTATCATGCCGAAACACTTTTTTCTTTTGTGTTAGAAAGCTTTTTAAAAGAAATTTATATCATCATTTTAACTGAAATAATGAAGAATGTTAACTATTAATTTGGACTAATGAATGTTATAGTAAAAGTAGAGAACCAAATTCTGTCAATTTAAAATATGAAAACTTAATCCCAAAGGTGAGGATAATAGAGAATCAAAACTATAATTTTACCATTATCTTATAATGACTAAAAAGGGGAAATGAGTTATGTCATTTGTTAGTTCAAATAATTAGCACCCTTAATTATTTGAGTAGGTGACATAAGTTTTCTTTAAACTTATTCCAATTAATTATGCTAAAAAGTTGTTAGAATAATATTTTTTAAGAAAAAATCATGTCAACAATTTAATCCAACTATTTATACAATATTAACTATTTGGATAACTAATAATATTATAAAAATACAGGGTCAAATTATATTAGAAATGAAAGTATAGAAATTAAATTCTAATTTAGGCATAGTAGAAGGATAAAAAAAATCATATTTGACTATTTTCTGAAATATAAAAAACCGGGAACCAAATGCCACATGTCAAGAGAAGAAGCCTTTTGGTCCTTCTATTTATATACTAGTATGGTTTTCACCTAAGCTTTCGCATTGGGTTAATTATTTATTTCTTGACTAAATTATAGAGTAAAAATTTAAAAGTTATAATTTGTTCAAAGTTCTTGTACTCTTCGTATATTTTGAAGTTAATCTCCATATTTTTATTTTCAGCAATTTCGTCTCTTTACTTTTTAAAATTAAAAATTTAGATACATTTGTTAACATTATTAAAATTTGTTGGTGAAATATTTTGAAAAAAAAAAAGTCACTTGGTATCATTGTAACAAAAAATAACATTGTAGCGAATCTAGATTTAATAAAGAATTTTAACATGCTAACAACTCTTTAAAATTCACATTATCATTTTAATTAGAATAAAATATTTAGATTAAATAATGATATTATAAAAGTTAAGTTATTAAATAATGTCAAAATTAACGTATATAAATTAAATCTTAAATTTAAAAAAAATATAAAGCCATTCTTATAATCTAAAGAAGTAGAGGAATTCATTATGTTGTCATGTAAAAAAGAAACAATAGACGGGTTGCTTTTATATATATAGTAGTATAGATAGTTAAATAAATTAGAAGAAATTTTAATAGGCACAGCTAGCAAAAGAAGTATTTATTGTTTTGAAAATGTATGGTAAATGACTCCAAATTCCAACCATAATAATACATTATAGAAGAGACATTTTTCTATTAATACTGTAGAAGAGACAAAATTAAACATACTGCTATTCAAATTGATGCGAAAATTAAAACAATTGCAAAGCATAAGACAAAAATAAAATAATGGCAAATGACAATAAATTATGTCATATGACATGGAACACAACCCATCCGGTCCTCATTCTCAGCAAGGGAGTTGGATCGCTCACTTTCTTTTGAAAGACATGGATTTCTCACTTCTATGGATACTTCACATTCTTGGCAAACATCTTTAACAAGTAATTAGTGAGTATTCCTCTTGTGGGAACATATTTTTAAAGGCTATTAAATTTCACTTTAGCATGGTAATTTCGTAGTGTCATAATAGCACGTCTTTCACATATGAGTTTGGCTCCAGTTTATTACATTTTCATTCGTGTATATCAAATATACGTTTAATCACCAGTTGATTTTTACATTTAATAAATGGGCCTTACACATTTGAAAAGTGATGGTCATTATATTGAATATTAACGAATGAAAAAAATAATGGAGTGGATCTTAATCTTTCACATACTCCCGGTGGCAACTCTATTGGAATCTAGTGCCCTTAGTATAGTATTTTTGTCTATATGTATTTATATTTTTTGAACGAATTGGTTTAATAAAATATCTATCAGTTTCATTAATATATTCGTATATTGTCTTTAACTATTTTTTGCTCACAAAGTAAAATGCAAGTAAATATTGATTCATTGATTATCTATCATTTAATTAATACTAAGTGGTATTATGTGGTCGGATTGTAATACGAAAATACAACTTATATTAGTAAATAATCTAAACACACATTTAGTCTAATCAAAATTGAACAAATTAATTGAAAGATTAATATGTCGTCTATCAAATCCAATTGGAGAGATACTTTGTATTGGGTTTTGGAACAGATAACTTCCAAGAAATAAAGACATAGATGAGATGAACTAGGCTGATAGTACATCGAATAGAACCCATGTAGAATAGATCCTAGATCTTTATGGATCCATTCACCTATGACTTTCATAGTGTAACATATTTAATCTTGAGATGATGATGGATTATGTATGTATAACTCATATACTTTGATGCAAATGAAAGATTGAATTCAAATAGATAAAGAATTGAAAGCTGGTGCGTTGGGTATTCTACTTTTGTAATATGTAGCATCATTCACAATAACGGAATTCATATCTCAATTAAAAGGTAAATGATATCCTCTCATCAGCATTATATAATAAATGAAAAGTAATGTGACCACATATCATTTATGTTGGTGGTAAATGATTTAATTACTATTTATTAGTAACTGATTTTCCAAGAAGGAAGATATAATGATTATAATGAGATAAATTAAGATTATATTGGGAGAACGAATTTATCTCAAAAAGATTAAGGATAACCTATAAGAATAACACACTTATGACAAGGACATTGGACAAGCACTCAATGAGTACTTTTGTAATGATATATAATAAGGGAAAACTCAATCACGATACTTTAGTGAAATGAACTCGTGACTAAATAATGTTGTAATTAACAAGCGAAAAGCTAAAACTTGATTACAAATTTTTATCATTTTGGGATCAAAGCGTAATTTTACCATTATTAATTTAAAATTTAATAAATTATAAAGGAGTTTAAATGAAGATTTTTCTATTTTAAGGGGGTCAGGGCCACTGATAGCTTTTTCACTTCGTCATTGATTATAAGTGAATAATAACATGACATATCATCATTAAATTAAATAAAAAAATATGAAAAACTTGTAAATAAATACTAATAATTCGTCTAAACATTGTAACTATTATAAATAAATTTTAATAATTTAAATTTAAAAATTAAAAGTTGAAGATATCTTAATATTTATCTATTTAAACAAAGTGATTAGCATAGTGTTATATGATAAGAGTTGTTGAGAGAGTGTGCAATGGTGAGATAGTATAGTTAGGATTTGCAGTTCTGGGTTTGTTTTATTGGGAAATGTGTGGGTAAGCAAGAATAATACTCCAGCTATTGGAGGTTGGCTCATTATACTTCAATCTTAGGCTGTAGAATGTCATTTTTGACCCTCGTAGGTCTGACAAATCATGTGTTGCCTCTTGTTAGTTAATAGGTAAAGTAAATTACAAAACAATCTACAAAGTGAAACTTATAGCATAGGAAGAAAATATACAGTGCATTGTTCCCAAGAGCCTATACATTAGAATTTGATGAGAGTACTCCTGCTTGTCACATATACTACAAATTATGAAAAGAGATTAATGAAACCAGAAATATTTATGCATATATTGAAAGAGATGTTTCTCCATCATCCCTATTCATATATATATCTTGAGAAATTGAAACACAATATACCAGCATAGCAAGAAAAAGTAGTAAATCAGGGGCAACCTTCTCTGGTGTATAGTGAACAATTTGGAGGTACCTTTGTGCCTGGATTCCTACCAGGTCCGCAAGACTTGCCAGTTTTACGGTCGCAGACTGCTTGAGAACTCTCAAGGGTTCTGAGACTTGGATATTTACTGTTGGCGAAGTCGATTACTGCACTTGCTTCAAATACCATTTTGCTTGCTTCTGAATCCATCAACAACTCCATCGTTTCTATGTCGTCCGAAAGCTGCAGGCACTCCTTATTTGAAGAATCATTGCACCAGCGGCTGCTCACGCTCTTATCCTTCTTAACCGTCTCGGCCGCACAGTGTCGGTTGGTGCTCAATAGCATCATCACCATCAGGATTGCTAAATTGAAACCTCCTAAGATTCTCCTACCATCTCCCATACTTGACGAAAATCTCTAATCATAGAAATTCACAGCCTTTGAAGTTCATATATATCGTACCAATTCTTATACAGTGAGCAGATAAGTAGGACCAAGTTAAACATAAGCTACATATTCTGAGTTTGCTTTTCTATTCGAAATCATCCATACTTTGAAAAGTTAAATGATGAGTATCAAAATGATGGCACTGGAAATTTGAAATTTAAGGCACCAAAAATGAATTGAGAAATCTAGGATTTAAGGCACCAAAAATGGGATTGAGATTTGGCATGAGATATTTGTAATTTTTTGGTCTCTAATTGTATAGAGACTTTACAAGTTGATCCTGAACCTCAACTATAAATAGGCCTAACCATTTCTTATTTTTCTCAACCCACATTTTGTCATTCTCTACATAAGGCATTGTTCTCTCTCTTTGTAAATCTTCACTGGAGTGAAATATATTTGGTAGTGCTCGAGGACGTAGGCAAAATTTGTTGAACCTCGTTAAAATTCTAGTGTTCTTTATTGTATTATTTTGTATATTTTGTGAGTGTGATTGTAGTGATTTATTGTACTATTAAATTACGATAGAGGGATATTCTGTCTAGGAAAGACTTAGTACTTAAGCGATCCTTGTGATCTACCTCTCTTTCATGGGAATTGAACTTAGTGTGATTTTTCAGTAGAATAATTTTACTCTTTTACACGCTTCCACACAACAATAGCTCACAAAATTTATTGATAACTAATGAAAGTTAGTACAAATTTTGTAATAAATTATCCAAATAGAATTGATTTTGTTTATCCAAATCCAAAACTGAATCTCTTTATTATAATTTTAGAAACTTATTTTTTTTCATGCATTCTAAAATTTATATTCAATTGTACCGAAAAAAGATTTAATTAACGTTGGTGCCAATTTCCTTGCACTGGAAATGCTGAAATAAGCATTAGTATATAGCGAGTGTGGTGAATGACTCCTAATTACAAGCACAATCATTGTTCATGGAAGAGACCAAATTAAATGCACATTGATGCGGAAACTAAATTAGTGTCGTAAGAATTTCTTTTTTACAAATTATGACAATTACAGGAACCAACCTTAGTTTTGGTGATGTCTTACGTTTTAGCTAGTAATATTCAGTATTGTGTTGTATGCTTTTCCAAAAAATTTCTCTTTATACTGTTTTCAATCAAACTGATGGTTTTTTTTTTTTTCAATCATTAATCGATTATTTGCATAATAGAAAATTTAGTCCACCAATATTAATAGATTCTATTAGTTTATCTTATTTCTAAAAAAAACTTTTAAAATAACGAAAAACTATGAAAATATGAAAAGCTGAATATAATAAGGTTTCTTGATCCTTCTTTCAGTGAAACAAATGAGACCTGCAGGAAATGGCTAGATTGATCGGATCACATTTCATAAGCATTTGGATTGAAGTATGATGCATGGCCATGGAACGAAAAGCAAAGACATGATGCGAAATCCCATAAATTATTAATGTAATGAAGTTATATATGTATAGTAGATTTATGTTTCTAAGTAATGGTGTTTGGAGGGCAAGAAAATTATTGGTCTGCTATAGATGAACTCGACCTGGTAACCCAATTCCTTCCATTTGATTTACGTTTGGATTTTCATGACTTTAAATGGGCTTATGGGTTAGAAATTATTTGTAATTTAAAATATTATTAGGTATAATATTTTATTATTTAGAAAAGTTTAACATATTGATCGAATAGTTGTGTTATTTAATTCTATGAAACAACATCTCATTAAAAGATATATCCATATAAAAGGGTAGCTCATTAAATTATAATTTTTTATTAAAAATAACAATACATACCAATTAAAGTATAATGGTTAAATATTTTAAAAAATTTGACCCCTACTCTTTTATTAGGCCGGTATTGTAATTCTTTAATAAAATTTTATAATTTTTTTTATATTTTTATAATTTTTATGATTTTTTAAATTCTAAATTGATTTTTTTTAATTTGTTACTAATTTCTAAATTTTCTAAAATTAAAAAAATTTTAATTTCAAAAATTTCTAATTTGCTTTCAATAAAAAAGTAGGTGTCAAATTGAATAAATGTGTAAATATTGAGAGCTAAATTTGTTATTATACATTATATACAAACACCAAATTTTAACGGATGAGCTATTTTGCTCAATCATCTAACGTACATGGGCTAATTTATCTATTTTTTTAATAGAGATGTTAAAATGCAATCCAATGTATAGTTCAGAGAGTTTTGTGGTACTTTTACACTAAGAAATTGCAAGATAAGTCCCTTAGTGTTTTCCTATTATTTTTGTAAGGCCTTCGACCTATTTTAATTACAACCTAGGCCCTTCCAATTTTATATTTATTTTAAATTTTGACATTTCAGCATAATTAATTGTAGCATTTGACCCTACATGTTTTTAAGATAATTTTCAAAGGTTTTCGTTTTTAAACTTATAAGTTTAGTCCTCCAGGGTTTTAAATGTTTTAGAATTTTGAAATCATGGCTTCATTATTTGCCCAATAAGTCTTTTTTTTCTCCACATTTACTATAAATTTTGAAATTTATCTCTTTTTTTTTCTCGTTACTCATTATTTCAAAACAACTTTGAAGTTTTTCCAAAATTTTACATGAATGTTTCCTTACTTTTAATGTAATGGTCCGAAAGTTAATAGTGTCGGAAATGACGGTTTCGAAATTCCATTTCTGTAAATTGAACCTATAAATATTAATAATTAATATTTATGAGGCTATTATTAAATTTTATTAAAATTTGGTCCTTTAATTTTAATGAATTGATAATTAATTAAGGTATAATGCTATTAGTAGATAGTGGAAAAAGATGGGGGAATCCACCATGTTAGATTAATGGCTTAGTTAATTAAGTAAACTATGTTTTAATTAATTAAAATAAGATTAGTTAACATAAATCAAAGTCTAAAAGATAACTTTAAAGCTTGTCAAAGGAGAAAAAACAAGCTAGGGTTCCAAGCATGCGGTCAAAAATTGGATAGGTAATTTAAGTCATTTTTCTTGTAACTTTTATGTTTTTGAGGTCATGGGAGCTTTAGCTAGTCCATGTATCAATTTATAAAATTATTAAAATTTTTGGAAGTTTCCATTGTTGATTTCTTGAGGATTTTGTGGTGCTAAATTGATAGATTTTAAGCTTGGATGTGAAAAAGGATTAGATTGTAAAGTTCAATCCTTAGTTTTGTAAAAAAAAAGATTAAATTGAATAAAATGTAAAATCAATAGTAGAAATAAGAAATAGGAATTCCTTAATGATAAATTGTGAAATTGGATTTTAATGTGATGGTTTAAATTGAAAGTTTTGCTTGTTCCATACTTAGGGACTAAATTGAATAAATTGTAAAACTTGTATGAATTAGTGATTAATTGTGAATTGGTTGGAAATTGATAGTACTATATGTTTTGTGATTATTCGTAGCTAACTTTGACCCGAATCCATCGAGAGGGAAAGGAAAAATCCAAAGTCATCGACGAGTAGCTCAGAATTCTGGTTTGTATTTCTATGATTCGATCCAATTTAATTCTTGTTTGTTAATGTTAAATTGCATGATTTAGTTATGAAGTAAGTATATAATGCTTGTATGAGTTAAATGAAGATGACTGATATGGTATATCAAGATAGAGGACTAATGAATAGAATAGAAAGTTGTGTGGCTTACTTGATACATGAAATTGAGTTGAGATTTGTTATATACGATATTAGAATGGTGAAATGATAATGAAATCGGGATTGAAAGAATATGAATTGAACTTATAATGAAATTGAAAATTGGTTATTAATTAAATGTACAGGCTATACTTCGATTTATTCGATGATGCACTATGTGTGTTAGTATAATTGCTTCGGTATATCCGATAATGCACTGTATGTGTCAACATAATTGCTTTGGTATATTTGATGATGCACTATGTGTGGCAGTACAATTGTTCCGATTTATCTTATGATGCACTACGTGTACTAGTATAATCGTTTCGGCTTGTCCAATGATGTAATGTGTGTGTATATTTCCTTTGGTTTATCCAATGATGCACTACAGTGCCAAATTAGGATGCAAGTTGGTTAATTCATACATCCATCTTGAAATCCGAGTAAGGTTAATAGTATTATATAAACATAATTTGGCTAGGCTATATGGTAGATTGAAATGAAATATAAATTGATCTGGTATAATTGCTCATATATGAATTGTGATATTTGATAGCATGTGAAAGACCATGCAAATTGGCTAGAAACGAGCCTTGAGGGTCGATTGAGTATTTACGAGCCAATAAACTCGAAAATGATTGAATTGATGAGATGAAATTGAACATGTAAATTAATGAATGTGTATGTATATATATACGTGAGTATATGTTTATTGTAACGCCCCTAGTTTCATAAGCATGGTATATTATCTAATGTTAAATAATTTAAGTTGGATCAGTGGATAGGTATTGTGATTAGATGTGGGAGGTTTGGTTTTCAAATCCTGTGTTGTGCACGTCTGAATTATTTTTGTTTCATCTATTGTACTTGTTTGGAAGTTGAACTCTATTGGAAGTCTATTAAAAGTCTGGTGGTTAAATCCTATTTGTTTTAATTGATTTAAATCTTATCAAAATTCCTTTTATTTCTCAACTTGTTAACCACCCATTTCTTATTTTCTTGCTCTCACGTCTGTTTTTTGTTATTTTTTTATCATCTTTCTTTGCTATTTTTTTTCTTTTCTTTCTTTTTCTTCTTGAATATTTGGGTTCTCTTTCAATTCTTTCTTGATTTGTTCTCTGCGTGCTTTTCTTTTTTGGTTCAGTGTGGGGGTTTAGTGTTGGATTTGTTGCAATTTTGGTTCATCAAAAGTGTAATTCAACTATTATTTTTCTGTTTTTCTAGGGTGTTTTTCAGTGGGGTTTGAGTTTAAGTTTGAGTATTTGTATTATTTAATATTGTGTTAAGTATTTTTCATGGTTTTTGGATAGGGAAAGGTTTGGGGAATAAAGTTTCTCCAATAGAATAGGATTCGTTTGGGACACTATTTTTGAGTGGTAAGAGTTCGGTTATGATTTTTGGGACTAGAATTTTGGCAAATCATATGTTAATTTTGATGGATTTTAGTGGTTAAGTGATGTGATGTGTTAAACGAACGTAGGGTTCGTGAGTTCCGGACGTGTGAGAGATTGATTTGGTTATCAAGTGTGTGAATACAACTCAAAAATCACTTTGAAACTCGATAAAATCGCAAAACAGAGGCTGTTACGAAACTGCCCAGTTTCCACACAATCGTGTGCATTTTTATAAACCGTATGGGTGGCCCGTGTGGACCACACAGGCTAGGTTTTTGGGCCGTGTAGGCCATACGATCATGTGGGCCTTTTTGGCCAATTTTAAGGCCCAAATAAGGGTTGTTTAGAGGATCTGATATTTGGGTTTGAGGATGTCATAAGAGTCGAAAAAAACTGTAAGTTTAGCATGTAAGCTCGTATGTGTATCATTAAAAGCATGATAAACATTGTATGATGAAATTTAACTATAAGATATGTTATGCATAAATGAATTTTGTACATGAGCATGTCATCTGTTTATGATTATATTATGTATAAAATATATGTATGTTTTATTTATGCATGGGGTGGTATATGATGTATTGGAGGAAGTGTATATAGCAATATTTACTACAAATATGGCAACTAGACTGCAAAATTATGTGTAAGGCAGCCCAACTGCAATTATAAGAGTGACATACTGCTACATCATGGTGTGATTGGATGGATGGGCTTGTGTAGTCCAACATTGTGTGATTGGCTGGATGGAGCTGGTGTGTAGCAGATGGGGGTAAGATATATTACGTAAGATATATTTAATATGATCTAGCATGAAATGCCACCATATGTTAAGTTATAATGTGATAAGATATGAATAAACTAAAATTTATGCGATATGTGATATACTGAAATGCCACCATATCTTTGGACTTTGGGCCAAAATGCACACTGGGCTATTAGCTCACGTTTTTGTTTGTTTCAAGTGATCCCCTAGCTTAGCTTTGGACGACATCATTGGAGACTCAGATTTCATGGTTTTAATATACTATATTATGGTTTTATTCTATGTGTTTAAATCAAACATTTCAGACTCTATTGTGGTTTATTAATTTTTGGACATTTTATGTTTGTTTAGTTCACAAGGTTTAAAATGGATAGTTTAAATAAAGCTCAAGTGATAAATAATTCTTCCTAAAGAGACCAAAACGAAACTTTAAGTTTTCAAGTAATTGCCGCTGCAAACTAAGTTTGAGGTTTTCAGTAAAAATAATTTTGGTGGGCTACGTTTATAAGAGAATTTAACTTGATCTTTAGACATGTTTAAAATGTTTTTCTTTCAAAAAGCAAGCCAATGAAGTTTTAACCTGCTGGAATTGGTTCTTCAAAACAACAGTACTTTCTTTTATCTAGTGATGTGACCTTCATAGACCGACCGTAATGTCTAGGTCGGGTTTGGGGTGTTACATTTATAAATGGTGATATTAAATGATCAAGTATGTATAAAGTGAAGACTGTATGAAAAATGGTTAGAAAGGTGCGATAAAGTAAGATATGAAATAATCAAATGAATTGACCACTAAGACTATGTTACAATTTGGTATACGAATTAGTTGAACAATAGACTTGAATTGGTTATTTACATTTGAATTAACATTTATGTTATATTGATTTGAAGTATAGAAATACCACTGAGTTTTATCGTTCAGTGTATGATTTGGTTTTCCGTATTTAGGTTAGGTCCCAAACGAGATTCCTGAGTACTGACTTCAGTATCCAGTCAAGATCCCTGGACTCGAAAATGTTTGTATAAGTCTCTTTTATTTGTTATAAGGCATGTACATAGGTTGAGTCAAATTTGGTATATAAAGTTATGTGTATATGCACTTATGGTTTAATGGTTAATGTTAGAATTTGGTTGAATGTATATGGCTTGTAATGGAATTAAAAGTAGTTTGAATTGGCATGAAATGTTGCAAATAAATATATATGAAGTTGGTGAAATAGGTAAGTATGTAAATTATTTAAATGACTTGCAATAGGTAAATGGCTTGTAGGTGATAATATATTGGCCTAATATTGTATAAGGTATTGAGTTGCAGGAATTAAGGTTATATAGTTGCAAATATTGGCTAGTTAAAGTTCGAATGCGTTTAGAAACTTGGTTGGAAAATTGCATGTCGACAAGCATTAGAAAATTATAGAAACAGTATGTGACGTCGTGATGTCAAGCGTACCACGTCGTGACGAGAAAATGTCGATAATGCATGTAACACCCCAAACCCGGCCCAAAACCACGACCGGATCTGGTATGTCACTAAGAAAATTTTGGAAAACATGTCGTATTTTCAGAAAATATTTTTCTAAAGTTTATCCTTTTATTCGAAAAAATAAATAGTTGATAGTTTAAATAAAATATACCTTTATGAATTAAAAACCCAAATTTAAATACATGCATTAGTTCAATAAGAATTTAAATAACTAAAAGTAATTAAAGCCCAAAATAAAACAAAATATAAACTAGTGGCCCATGGCCTTATTACAACGAGATTTAAAATCCATTAATTAAAAATATAAAATAACAACTTGAGTCTTTTTGCTGGATCCAGATATTCTTCTGCATGGTCACCTTGCGTTCCTCTCCAGCCCGATCCGGAGCACTAGGTATCACCTGATATGTTAATTAAAAGGGTGAGTCGCGAGACTCAGTGTGCACCCCTCATGCACCACTAGATTTTGGGCCTTAGGCCCATAAAACAGATTAATAATTTCATTTATATAAATAACAAATAATATGCAAGGCCCAACCCGTTTGCCTAGGTTTCCATCCGCTACACGCCCCCGTACCAACCGTTCACATCATTGGGGATTTCTACAATCAACCCACACCGCTACACACCAAGATGGCAGTCATGCTGCTCATCAACATATTATGGCCAAAGCCCTTATAACGGATCACGGCATTAGCCGCTACAACATATAACAGATCACGGTATAAACCGCTACACATATAACGTATAACTTCCTCCTTTCATCAACCCAACCCATGCAATCATATACAAGCAAATTACTTATAACATTTAATCAGATTATTCACTGACCTGGCGATTTGCGTTACCCTTTTTGGGCTTCCCACATTAAGTCGAGATTTCGGCATTTATCATAACATATAAACTTATGAACATATATTAATAATCAGTTCTAGATGGTGGGGAAGTATTACACACCTGATTAATGCAGATACCCCTTGCTAAATCAATCTACACTTTGCTTCGAAAAGCCGGAAAAGATGTGAAAAATAGGCCTCTCCTATATTCGGCCATAGTTAGTATTCTACCCGATTTTATATACTAAAATCAATAAAATTTCTTACCTTGAAATCCCGAAAGTATCACGATTCTATAACTTAGAGATCTATGCGATTGACTCCTTCTTCAAATCCCAAAATGCCGAAAATAATAGTAAAATAAAGGATTAGTTTCTAAATAGCCATTCGGCTAAGGACTTTGAAAAGCCGAAAGAACTTTGAAATCCTGAAATCAACACTTACCTATTGTTTCCCTTAGATTTCGGCACAAGTAGACTCCATTAAAGGAAATTCGGCAACTTCAGAAGGTGAGATCTTAGTGATTTCGACTTTTTATGTAAATCCTGGAAGGAAGAACTGATATGGTTTCGGTTAAAAAGAAAAGTGAAAAGAGAGCATGGAGAGGCTTGAAGATTCGGCTAACTGAAGAAAAAGAATGGAAAGAGTTTCGGCTTTTGAATCAAAGTGAAGATGAGGGAATAGGCTTAGAGATTTCGGCTTTTGCAGAGAATGAAGAAGAAGATGGAACTTTAGGAGTTTTCGACTTTTACTCAGAGAAGAAGAGAAAAGAATGAGAGAAAAACCCCAAATGCCGAAATTGAAAAGATATTCCCCCTATTTATAGAAATTTCAGCACTTACCTAACCTTGCAGATAAATCCTATCTTTTCTCCTTTATCTTAATCTACTAGCTCATCTAAAAGAGACTTAATTATCTCTAACTCCTCCCTCCTTTATCAGCATATATCCACATATTTTAAACATTAAAATCCCTAAATTTTAGCCTTTATCTGCTTATTATCCTCATAAAATAAATTCCTAAATAATAGCCTTTATCTGCTTATTATCCACATATTTTAAACATTAAAACCCCTAAATTTTAGCCTTGTTGCCATCCACTCCACCTAATCCTAATGCCCAAAATTTAGCTAACTTAAATTAAAAGAATTGGGCTCCATGAAACTTAAATTTGGTCCCCTTACTCCCTTGTGTGGCGTCACCTCCTAAGATTGGGCCACAAGCCCACTTTGGTATTTTAAACATAGATACTACCTTTTAAACCTCTATAATGCCCAAACAGAAAATTTTAATCAAGGCCTCTACCTAAGCCTAAGCCCAATTTGGACCCCTAACACTTAAATTAACACATTAAACATATCCTACCTATTAAACGCATAGGCCCAAAAATTCAGGATGTTACAGTTCTACCCCCTTAAAGAAATTTCATCCTCGAAATTTCCAACTAACTATTAATCGTACTACATAAGTCTCACAACCATGCTTTCACTGCGCACTCCAATTCTAAACCCAAAATAAACACTTAGTATTCTATGGTAGAGTACGCACCAGTATTCACATCTAGAGCGTCCTCGTCCCCTTGTACTTATGCTATCGGTTCACGTTTATCTGATTAAAAATTTTATGAATTATTGGTTTTCTTCCACTGATTATCCACGAACAGTCTTATGATTAGTAGTTTTAAGAGTAGTTCTTTCGAATTCGCAATTCAGTCTCAAGTTCACCTTTCTTAGTTCTAAGAACTACATACATTCAACTGACAACATCCATACACCCACATTCAATACATAGGGGTATTTTCGTCATTTCACTACCCAGGGCTATTTCCGTAATTTATCCTACAGGGGTATTTTCATAATTTTCAAAATAGAGTTCCTTGTTGATTTGATGAAATAAGGGTATTTTGGTAATTTTTTACAATCCAGGGGTATTTCGATAATTCTGTAATCCGGGGGTATTTCGGTAATTTTGTAATCCGAGGGTATTTCGGTAATTTTACAAATCAAGGGTATTTTGGTCATTTCACAAATCAGGGGTAATTTGGTAATTTTACAAATCAGGGATAATTTGGTCATTTTGCAAATCAAGGGTAATTTGGTAATTTTACAAATCAGGGGTATTTTGGTCATTTTGTAAAAATAATGTGGCTGGTCCCTTTCGGGTTTTAATTATAGATTTTGGCCCGTCAACAAATCCTCGTGGCTAGGGTGAACAGTCACTACGCACAGGTAGGATTCCAGCGAAGAGGAGGTGAGTCACTAGGACTGCTTAAGTACCAGGCTCTTCCGGATCCATCCTAGACATGCGCATGCCTGTTGCCACACCCTAGTCTTGCGACTCGTTTATGGGTTTGTTTAGTGAAATTAAGTCTTATGAGATTATGGAGTGTTTCAGCTAAGCCTAGAGTCCATCAAGTTCTAATCTAACTAATCTACGTGGCTAGGGTGAACAGTCACTACGCACCAGGTAGGATTCCAGCGAAGAGGAGGTGAGTCACTAGGACTGCTTAAGTACCAGGCTCTTCCGGATCCAATCCTAGACATGCGCATGCCTGTTGCCACACCCTAGTCTTGCGACTCGTTTATGGGTTTGTTTAGTGAAATTAAGTCTTATGAGATTTATGGAGTTGTTTCAGCTAAGCCTAGAGTCCATCAAGTTCTAATCTAACTAATCTACGTCCCATAAAACCGATCAAGCCCACATATTTATATCACACAATGGTTCAGAATACTTACCTGACGGACTTGGGCCTGAGACGCAGGTGCCATGCTGAGAAAACCATCCTGTATCACTTATAACCAATTTGTAACACCCCCAAACTCGGCCCAAACACCACAACCCGGATCTGGTATGTCACTAAGAAAATTTTGGAAAACATGTCGTATTTTTAGAAAATATTTTTCTAAAGTTTATCCTTTTATTCGAAAAAATAAATAGTTGATAGTTTAAATAAATATGCCTTTATGAATTAAAAACTCAAATTTAAATACATGCATTAGTTCAATAAGAATTTAAATAACTAAAAGTAATTAAGCCCAAAATAAAACAAATATAAACTAGTGGCCCATGGCCTTATTACAACGATTTTAAAATCCATTAATTAAAAATAAATAATAACTTGAGTCTTTTTGCTGGATCCAAATATTCTTCTGCATGGCCACCTTGCGTTCCTCTCCAGCCCAGTCCGGAGCACTAGGTATCACCGAAGATGTTAATTAAAAGGTGAGTCGCGAGACTCAGTGTGCAACCCTCATGCACACTAGATTTTGGGCCTTAGGCCCATAAAACAGATTAATAATTTCATTTATATAAAACAAATAATAGCAAGGCCCAACCCGTTTGGCCTAGGTTCCATCCGCTACAACCCCCCGTACCAACCGTTCACACCATTGGGGATTTCTACAATCAACCCACACCGCTACACGCCAAGATGGCAGCCATGCTGCTCATCAACATATTATGGCCGAAGCCCTTATAACGGATCACGGCATTAGCCGCTACACATATAACGTATAACTTCCTCCTTTCATCAACCCAACCCATGCAATCATATACAAGCAAATTACTTATAACATTTAATCAGATTATTCACTGACCTAGCGATTTGCGTTACCCTTTTTGGGCTTCCCACATTAAGTCAAGATTTCGGCATTTATCATAACATATAAACTTATGAACATATATTAATAATTAGTTCTAGATGGTGGGAAAGTATTACACACCTGATTAATGCAGATACCCCTTGCTAAATCAATCTACACTTTGCTTCGAAAAGCCGGAAAAGATGTGAAAAATAGGCCTCTCCTATATTCGGCCATAGTTAGTATTCTACCCGATTTTATATACTAAAATCAATAAAATTTCTTACCTTGAAATCCCGAAAGTATCACGATTCTATAACTTAGAGATCTATGCGATTGACTCCTTCTTCAAATCCCAAAATGCCGAAAATAATAGTAAAATAAAGGATTAGTTTCTAAATAGCCATTCGGCTAAGGACTTTGAAAAGCTAAAAGAACTTTGAAATCCTGAAATCAACACTTACCTATTGTTTCCCTCAGATTTCGGCACAAGTAGACTCCATTAAAGGAAATTCGGCAACTTCAGAAGGTGAGATCTTAGTGATTTCGGCTTTTTATGTAAATCTTGAAAGGATGAACTGGTATGGTTTCGGTTAAAAAGAAAAGTGAAAAGAGAGCATGGAGAGGCTTGAAGATTCGGCTAACTGAAGAAAAAGAATGGAAAGAGTTTCAGCTTTTGAATCAAAGTGAAGATGAGGGAATAGGCTTAGAGATTTCGGCTTTTGCAGAGAATGAAGAAGAAGATGGAACTTTAGGAGTTTTCGACTTTTACTCAGAGAAGAAGAGAAAAAAATGAGAGGAAAACCCCAAATGCCGAAATTGAAGAGATATTCCCCCTATTTATAGAAATTTCAGCACTTACCTAACCTTGCAGATAAATCCTATCTTTTCTCCTTTATCTTAATCTACTAGCTCATCTAAAAGAGACTTAATTATCTCTAACTCCTCCCTCCTTTATCAGCATATTATCCACATATTTTAAACATTAAAATCCTTAAATTTTAGCCTTTATCTGATTATTATCCTCATAAAATAAATTCCTAAATAATAGCCTTTATCTGCTTATTATCCACATATTTTAAACATTAAAACCCCTAAATTTTAGCCTTGTTGCCATCCACTCCACCTAATCCTAATGCCCAAAATTTAGCTAACTTAAATTAAAAGAATTGGGCTCCATGAAACTTAAATTTGGGCCCCTTACTCCCTTGTGTGGCGTCACCTCCTAAGATTGGGCCACAAGCCCACTTTGGTATTTTAAACATAGATACTACCTTTTAAACCCCTATAATGCCCAAACAGAAAATTTTAATCAAGGCCTCTACCTAAGCCTGAGCCCAATTTGGACCCCTAACACTTAAATTAACACATTAAACATATCCTACCTATTAAACGCATAGGCCCAAAAATTCAGGATGTTACAATGCAATAGCAAGACAAGGAACCCTGTCGTCCAGATAAAATCAAACAACTTGTCACGTTGTGATGAGGAACTCCCTCACGTCACAACGTCAATCTTATATTTTGAAACTTTTGCAATTTAGTGTTGATTCAATCTTGGGTTAACCTTAAAGCTTTCATAAATTTGTATAAGACCTGGGAATGTTTACTTATCATATTGTTTGCTTATGATGTTTGTATTTGAATGTTAAATGGTTTGAATTGTGTTTATTATAACCTTAGTTGCGTCGGCGACGAATGTGGCACATTGTAGCTCGGACCCAACGATCGAGTCGGGTATAGGGTGTTACATTTTAAATGCTTTTGCAAACCTATAATATTTTTTAAATCTAAAATGTAGAAAAAATAATGATTAAAAATTAAAATTCAAATATCACTTTATCAATAATATTAAAACTAAATTGTTTTAATAAATATTTGAAATGAAATTTTTATATAAAATTTTTGAAACCTGTTAAAATTTTATAACTAGGATGCAAGTTGATTAATTCATATATCCGTCTTGAAATCCGAGTAAGGTTAATAGTATTATATAAACATAATTTGGTAGGCTATATGGTAGGTTAAAATGAAATATGAATTGATCTAGTATAATTGCTCACATATGAATTGTGATATTTGATAGCATGTGAAAGGTTATGTGGATTTACTAGAAACGAGCCTTGAGGGCCGATTGAGTATTTACGAGCCAATAGACTCGAAAATGACTGAATTGATGAGATGAAATTGAACATGTAAATTGATGAATATGTGTGTATATATATATATATATATATATATATGAGTATATGTTTATAAATGGTGATATTAAATGATCAAGTATGTATAAGTGAAGTATATATGGAAAATGGTTAGATAGGTGCGAGAAAGTAAGATATGAAATAACCAAATGAATTGATCACTAAGTCTATGTTACAATTTGGTATACGAATTAGTTGAACAATAGACTTGAATTGATTATTTACATTTGAATTAACATTTATGTTATATTGATTTGAATTATAGAAATACTACTGAGTTTTATCGCTCAGCATGCGGTTTGTTTTTCCGTGCGCAAGTTAGGTCCCAAAGGAGATTCCCAAGTATCGACTTTAGCATCTAGTTAAGATCCCGAATGCGAAAATGTTTATATAAATCTCTTTTGTTGGTTATAAGGCATGTACCTAAGTTGAGTCAAATTTTGTATATAAAGTTATGTGTGTATGCACTTATGGTTTAATGGTTAATGTTAGAATTTGGTTGAATGTATATGGCTTGTAATGGAATTAAAGGTAGTTTGAATTGGTATGAAATGTTGCAAATAAATATATATGAAATTGGTGAAATAGGTAAGTATGTAAATGATTTAAATGGTTTGCAATAGGTAAATAGCTTGTAGGTGGTAAGTATGTTAAAAAATTTATAACTATTTTTTATATTTTTTAAATTGTTTTCTATTTAATGCTCAAAAAATAAAAAAATATTATAAAAAGATTAATTTATCAAAAGTTTTATGCATTTTAAAAGTTTAAGAAATTTGAAATATGTTATGAATATCTTATTAAGTTGATATCCATCATGATCAAGATAAAGTTTTAATTTACTTTAAATTCTAATAGTTATTAGAATTAGATCTCTACTTCTTTTATACTTTTTATACCTATAAATAGAGACTCTGATGAAATATTGTAATCAACCCCTTTGATCAATAAAGTACATTCTCTTTACTTTCATATTTCTTTGTTCTTTATTCTCTCCATCTCTCTTTATTTTATAACAAAATACTATTTTTAAATCAATTTTAAAAAATTTCAAAGCTCAAAATAAATATCTTTATCAAATTTTAAATAGATTACATAAGTTTAAAATAAATAATAAATTCGTATGATTGTGACTGTTAAATATTTTTATTGTTATTTAAATAATAACAATTTTATAAAATTCATCAGCAACTCAAGTATTGCAAGGGAAAAGAATTAGTGTACACTATAGTAAGATATTGAAGAATTTATGGAAATTATCTTAGTTGGTTGCGTAAAATATTGACAAGTGACCTTTCTCTTATTAACATGTGTGTATTCAAAGCATTTAATATAGTTGATTAAATTTTGTATTTAATATCCAGCATTTAATTTTTTATTTATTTACTTTGAAATTTTAATTCAAGTGCAATTTGTAAATTATTAAATTTCTTTCTTAAAGTTACCAAATAAGTATAGTAAATACAACCAATCCTATATGTATACATTTATGGAAATTATCTTAAAATATTGACAAGTAAAGCATTTAATATATTTGGTCTTAAATGTCAATCATTTAATTTTTTTATTTATTTATTTTGCAATTTGTAAATTATTAAATTTCATTTTTAAAGTTACCAAATAAGTATACTTGATTTATATATAGCGAATATAATTAATGATGTCATATAATATATTTATATGGAAGCTTAATTTATTGGCAACTGATATACCTATCGTGTAACACCCCAAATTCGGCCTATACGTTATGGTCGAATTCGAAGATGTCACAAATAAATGGATTTTGAAAATTGGGTTGTCTCGATAAATCGTTAAACCTTATAACTCGTATTCATTCATAATTACCACTGAAAACATCACTTAATTGGTTCATTAGCCAAAACATAATTTACAGCCGAAGCCTTAAAATCGATATATTTGAAAATGCAATCATATTTTTAGAAAAACCTTTGTTTGTGGAAAAATCGTCGTTTTTTTTAAATGATTTGTCAAAGCATGCAAATTATCGAATGAACAAGCCAAAACCAAAATCTACAGTTAAAAATCGAAACAGTCCAGAAAGTCCCAAAAATTACAAACTCTCAATGAATCCAGAATTTAAAATAAAACCATAATTACTAGGTTTAAACAATTGTACGGTCGAGTGGTCACCGCTGAGTCTCTGCCGCACTGATCCGCCAAAGTTTGTGGATTACCTGGACAGAACAAACAAACAGATGTGAGCTTTCGTAAACTCAGTGTGTAACTCAGCAGAATTAAGCATGCAAACATACAGAAATCTCATAACAGTCAGATACAGATTTGGGCACATGCCCTTTTCAAATACAGTCATCAGAATCAGATATACAGATCAAAACATATGGAATCCTACCCCTATCCTCTACACACCAACTCCGTCCATCCTAACACACCATGTGTGTAACACCCCAAACCCGGCCTAGAACTTAGGCCCGAATCTGGCGTGCCACATGGAGGTGTTTTTCAAAAAAACCATCTTTGCAATTGTTAAAAACTTGTTTGAGAATTATAGCCTCTTTGTTAAAACCCAAAACACTTAAGCAATTGTGTTTATGTGAAAACATAATTATCTTTAATAAACCTTTTCGGTTGCAAAAGCATATTTGAAATAACAATTTGCGAAAATGTGACGTTTGATAAAGAGTTGCAAAAGCATCTTGAAACATTGCGGAAACATTGATAAAATACAAGTATTTTTGAAAGATTGATGAATCACAAATCAAGGAATTGAACTTTAAATCCATGGCTTTTGAAAATATCGTTTGATAATTCGAGAGATAACTTCCGTGTTAAAATATTTATAAAGTTTATTATGAAATCCATTTGTCAATCGATTTTGGAAAACCTTTATTTAAGTATTTAGAAAAATTCACATTTAAAACAATTTAAGCAAAATAATAAGTAAACCAACCATGAAGCAAATAATAAAATACTCCAGAGGCCTTATTACAATTTAAACCAAAATAGAAAAATAATAAACGGAAATAAAAATTTAAAATTTGATAACACCATTTTGGAAGTATAGCCTCCACCGAGTCATCCATGGGCCCAAGTCCTCACTACGGAGTATTACCTACAAGGGTTAAGAGAAAGGGGGGTGAGTTACAAGAACTCAGTGTATAATCCCCTTACCATCATCCACTGGGTCGGAACACACATAGCAATATTTTGGGCCTAAGCCCATTTACAATTAACATAATAACATGTATATAATATGCATGTGATGTGAAATTCCCAAACCAAACCTAGTTTCCATCCGCTACACACCACCCGTACCAACCAGCACACCTGTGGGGATCAAGTCAACCCACCCCGCCAACACACCAATCGCAGGCATTAAGCCGAATAAAATATTTGTGGCAGAGCCACCGAACTAGATTTTGGCAACAGGCCTTTCTTCTCTTCGTCAATTATCCCAACCCATGCAGTCATGTATATATATATAATGGATAACAATATATTCATATGGTAAATTTCAACAAAAGCCCATATTACAAGTTATCAATTTGGCCCATTAGTCAAAATAGTATTTTAGCCCATTTAACGATCTAGCAATTTTGGCCTATTAATCACATGAGGCCCTTTTCAAATTTTCACACTTTGGCCAATTTATCAAATAATTCGCATGGCCCATTTATCTCATATCACATTTAGTTCATATAGTGAATATCACATTTGGCCCATATAGTAAATATCACATTTGGGCCCATATAGCAACATATTTCAATTTGGCCCATAAAGGGTATTTTCGTAATTCGGTCCATAGGGACATTTCGTAATTCGGCCCATTAGGGGCATTTTCATAACTCGGCCCGTAAGGGCGTTTCATAATTCAGTAATCGTACCCACTAAGGGTATGATGGAAATTTTCGCAACCTAGGCTTAATTACTAATTTGAGGCATAAAAATCGAAACTGTCCATGTGCGTTGTACTGACTAAACTGACTATAACTCGAGTTGGGAAACTCGAAATCTAAATCCGTAAATTTTCCTTAAAACTAGACTCGTATATCTTTCTACTATAATTTTTCCAGAATTTTTGTCCTAGCCATTTAGTACAGTTTATTCCTCAAAATCTCCCCTTTTTTGCTGTCTGGCAATTTCGACCATTCTTTACTAAAATTTAATTATCTTTTTGTACAGAATTCAAATGATATTCTAGTTTGTTTCTTATAAATATATACTCATTAAGGAATCTAACCATATAAATTATGCGCCAAAATTAGTTTTTATCAATTTTTAATGATTTTTCCAAGTCAGAACAAGGGATCTCGAAATCACTCTCAACCAGTCTCACAAAAATCTAAAAATCTTAAAATATACTAATCCTTTGCTTTCTCTGTTTCTTTTATAAGAAAATAGACTCAATTATCTTTCAATCCATATCTCCTTCACTTTTAATTCAATTTATACTATTTTTGGTGATTTTTCAAATCCACGTCACTGCTGCTAACCAAAACTATTTCATTGCAAAATACGATTACCACTTCGAACATGCGTACGTCGAGTGGTCACAGATGCCGGTTTCTGGCTTTTTGGTCTTTCGAACGAATCACAGAACATTTTATGCAAACATTCAAAGAGGTGTGAGATTACACACCATTTTAAACGTATATTCGGAAAGGTACGGGATTACACACCTGATTTCGATTTCCTAACGAACCACTCGTCGTTGACCTAGAACAATACCAACCAAAAGTTAGCCTCGGATTTCCAAAAGATTTCGTATCACTTACACTTGAATCACTTACCACTATGTCCGAAGGTAGAATATATCGAGTGTTAATACGAATGAGAAGAAGAAATAGAGAAGGGATGAAAGTTCGGTTATGGAGGAATAATGGGCACAATATTCGGCTATGGTGAAAGGATTAGAATAGAAGAGAAGCTTGAAGGGTTTTTGCGAAAAAGAAAAGAAGGAAGAAGAAGAATGGTTCACTAGCTTGGTTTTTTTTTTTCTAGAAAGATGAAAGAACAAATTTTGGTCTCAATTGTTGATCTACATTCGGCAACAAGAAGAAAGAAATAAGAGAATATGCACACTTGATGCTAATGGAATTAGCACTAAAACTTTACCAAAACACTAACAAAATTCAGCTATGCCCCTTAAGCCCCAAAAACCGTCCACATACATAGCTAAAATGGCCAACAATTTGCCACCCATACTTTCCATAACATCTTCCATTAAAATTCCAATTGTTCCCTTTACTTTCCCCTTCATCCATTTTTGGTTGTCCCCCATCTTGCTAATAAAAAAAATTGTTCAACAACCAACTCCTTCATTGGCAACGTGAGCGGTTGTCATCTAAAGGAGTCCCATGTTAAATTTTTTTTTATTTCCTAATGCTTGATGAAGTATTGACATAATAAGGTAATGGTGGCACTTAAAATGAACAAAAGATGGTGGAATGGCATGGATAATCATGGAGTATTGATATAATGGGTAAGGTGGCCATTATTGAATTTGAATGGCAAGCATTGGAGGGAAGTGACTAAAAAGAAAAATTCTAGGATGTTACAATTCTACCCCCTTAAAGAATATTTCTGTAACGACCCAAAATCCGTGGGTACCGGAAAAAGTGTATTATCGGGCCTCCGTTTTAGTAAATCAAGTTAGCAAATAATTATTAGGAGTAATTATGAGTCTAATAGTATGATTAATTAGATTTTTATTTAGTGAATTTAGCTTAATTTAAAGTAATTAGGAAAAAGGATCAAATTGAATAAAGAGTGAAAGTCTAAATATAGATTAAAAGAAAGCAAAAAGGGCTAAAATGGCAATTAAGCCATTTGGAATAAGTTGAGGCGACAAATGATGATAAAAATCTAAGATTTTTATTGTTTTATTATATTAAATTATAATGTATATCATTAGTGTATAGTTTTATATTAGATATATATATTATATTATAATATATTAAGTAGATAAGAACTAAAAAGAAGTAAAAGCAAAAGCTTAAAAAAAAAAAAAAAGAAAGAAGAAAGTAACAGAAAGCTCTCGACACAGAGAAGAGAAAGAAGAAAAGAAAATAACAAGGGGGAAATAGGGATTTTAAAGCTTAAAGTTTAAATAGGTAAGTCAATCAAGTCCTATTTTCTTAATTTTTGATGTTTTAGAAGCTTTAAAGCAAGATTTTGATGAAACTAAGTAGATATTCTAAGAGTTTTTAGGTTTTTAAGTATAGTTGATGTTGAAGAAAAAGATGAATTAGGGATTAAATTAAATGAAATCTACGTAGAATTAGTAAAAGGATTAAATTGTAAAGTAAACTATAAGTTTTCTACTATAGGGATTAATTTGGAAGAAATTATAAATTAGGGTTTTATTATGAATTAGATAGTCAAGTTGATTATGGAAGGAATTTAAGTAGAATCAAAGCATGAAATAAGTTAAGAAAATAAGTAAACTTAATTAGGATTAAATTGTAAATTGAGTTATAAGAAAACAGTTTTAGGACAGCAGCAGAAGAGTAACTTTGAAAAATCACCAAAAATAGTAGAAATGGAAGTAGAAGTTGAATGAGATATGAAATTAAACCTTAATGAGTCTATTTTCATATGCAAGAAACAGAGAAAGCAAAGAAATTCTGTATTTTGAGATATTTTTGTGAGACTGGTTCAGAGTGATTTCGAGATCCCCTGTTCTGACTTGTAAAAATCATTAAAAATTGTAAAAAACTAATTGTGGGACATAATTTATATGGTTAGATTCCTTAGTGAGTCTAGTTTTAGAAGAAACAAACTAGAACATCATTTGAATTCTGCACAAAAAGATAATTAAATTTTAGCAAAGAGTGTTTGGAACTGTCAGACAACAGAATGGGGGTGATTTCAAAGAATAAAATGTACTTATTGGCTAACTCAAAAATTCTGAAAATTTTATGAAAAGTATATATATGAGTCTAGTTTCATATAAAATTTACGGATCTTAATTCAGAATTCTGTAACT
The DNA here is from genome assembly GCA_005393395.2 of Gossypium australe. NCBI lineage: Eukaryota > Viridiplantae > Streptophyta > Magnoliopsida > Malvales > Malvaceae > Gossypium > Gossypium australe. The sequence goes on along the minus strand of CM016624.1, from coordinate 26,564,327 downwards.
CAAGATATAGATAATTTAGTGACAATGACTCAGGTAGACAGCTTTGAAAGAACTTATAAGTAAATAATAGAATTATGTATAAAGAATGTAGAATGAAAAGGAAGAGTAGAAATTGAATAAAATTCATTATTTATTGTAATTTAATGCTGTAATTGTAAATTATTATTATTTTCATAGCTAACAAGGAAAACGAGGCATCGGCATCCAAGGGAAAAGAAAAGATCGTGGAGGTGTAAACTTGTATTTCGGGTTTGTATTACTATAATTCAAACTACTATTTAATTAATGTTATATTTAAATTCATATGTATGGTAAGTAATATATAATATAAGTATTATTATTGACATGAATGAAACTGAAATGAAATGTGAATATGTTTGAGTATTTAAATTGTTTAGTAATTAGAAAGTGGAAAATGTATTAAAATGAAAGGTGTGTTTTGAATTGAATTAAAAATTAAATTGAGAAATGATTTGAATACCCTATTAACTTGTCAGACTAGATTTGATACAAATGGCATGCCATTGGATTTGTGATGTGATGAGGAGATTTGTAGCTCGGCTGAGAAGATGATTATGTTATTATATGCTTTGGTTTATCCGAAGAGGCATTTAATGCCTTATTGGTGTGTTTGGGAGGATATGATATATTGGTGTGTTTTGGAGGTTATATTATACTGGTGTGTTATGGAGGATTTATATTATTCCGGGAGTGATTGGGTTGGATATTTTGGTGTGCTTGGGTGGAATCCACGTATCTGTCAGAGTCCGAGCATTGTTAATAGGGTAAATAATTGAAATGGAACTTTGAAAATGAGATGGATTGATTTGGCTCTATTGAAAGGTATGTGAAAGAATGTACGTGTTAAATTATGAATTGAATTAGTATGTGTTAAATGAAATGTGAATTTAAGATTTATGAAGTGATATATATAATTATGTATAATTAGTTTTAATAATTTATAAAGTTTATGGTGATATTTGTAATTTATTAATGTTAAATAATTTTGATTTATAGTAATACCACTGAGTATGAAATACTCAGCGTACGGTTGTTTTCGTGCGCAGGTCATTAGAGTTTCGGATCCGGTCCAGCATCCAAAACAAACCCGACTCCAACAAGAAGATTTTGGTGATGAATTTCTTCCTTTTTGTTAAGTGGCATGTACTAGATAGTTATATGAATTATAAACATACATAAAGTTAAATGATTTTGGTTGTATATAAATGATTATAATGTTTTGGATGAGGAAAATGATATGAAGTTATTAAATAATAAATTTGGTATTGGTTGTTTTGGTTTGAATTTGTAGGGGGAGTTAGGTAAAAATAAGTAGAAATGCTGCCGAAATTTTTATAGGATTTAAAAAAAAATCTAGAAAATTCGAATAAGTCTCATTCTACTTTTAATAAATGTTTTGGGCTTTGAAAGTCTATTATAGGGACTTATTTAATAATTATACTATAAATGTTATTTTATTTGTGAATTATTTGTAAATAGTCTGATATGTCTGGCAATGCCTCGTAACCTTATTCCGGCGACGGTTTGGAGTTAAGGGGTGTTACAATTTCGTCCTCGAAATTTACCTGATTAAAAGATGTGAGGATATTGTTGCCGAATGGTGTCCTCAGGCTCCCACGTAGCTTCCTCCGCTCCGTGATTACGCCATAGAACCTTAACCAAGGGTACTGACTTCTTTCTCAACACTTTAACATCTCGGTCTAAAATTTTCACTGGTTCTTCATCGAACGACAAGTCCGGCCTTATCTCAACTTCTTCTACTGGTACTATGTGAGACGAATCCGATCGATAATGCCTCAACATAGAAACATGGAAAACACTATGAATCTGACTCAACTCCGGAGGTAACTCAAGCTGATAGGCCACTGGTCCTACACGCTTCACTATCCGATAAGGCCCGATGAACCTTGGGCTCAATTTGCCCTTTCGTCCAAATCTCAAAATCTTCTTTCAGGGTGAGACCTTTAGAAAGACCTGATCTCCCACCGCAAACTCGATATCCTTACGCTTCAGATCTGCATACGACTTTTGTCTATCCGAAGCTTCCTTTAACCGCGCTCGAATCACCTTTACCTTTTCTTCCGTCTCAGATATCAATTCAGGACCCAATAACTACCGTTCCCCCAATTCAGTCCAACAAGTAGGAGTACGACACCTACGACCGTACAATGCCTCGTAGGGTGCCATCTGCATGCTGGATTGATAGCTATTGTTATAAGCAAATTCTGCCAACGGTAGGAATTCCTCCCAACTACCCCTGAAGTCAATCACACAGCCCCTTAACATGTCTTCCAAAATCTGAATTACTCTGACTGTCCATCTGACTGAGGATGAAAGGCCGTACTGAAATTCAACTTGGTTCCCAAAGCTTCATGTAAGGCTTTCCAAAATCGTAATGTAAACCTAGGGTCCCTGTCCGAAATAATAGACACTAGTACCCCATGTAACCTCACGATCTCAGCTACGTATAACTTCGCCAACTTCTGCAATGAGTAATCCATACGAACAGGTAGGAAATGGGCAGTCTTTGTCAACTGATCCATTATTACCCAAACAGAATCTTTCTTAGTAGGCGTTAAAGGTAACCCACTAACAAAATCCATCGTTATTCTTTCCCATTTCCATAATGGAATCTTCACCGGTTGTAGCAATCCCGACAGCAATTGATGTTCTGCCTTCACTTGCTGACATATTAAGCACCTACTCACAAAATCAGTAACCTCCCGTTTCAACCCTGGCCACCAATACTGCTCTCGGAGGTCTCGGTACATTTTATTTCCCCCGGGATGCATAGCATATGGGATACTATGCGCCTCTCGCAAAATCATTTGCCTCAATTCTAAATCTTTGGGCATACAAATTTTTCTGCGGAAACACAATACTCCATCATTATTCATTTCAAAATCCACTTTCTCACCGCTTTCCACTTGTTGAAATAATGAACTCAACTTTTCATCTGATAATTGTTTTTCCTTAATCTGATCTAACCACATAGGCTTCACCTGAAGTTCCGCTAGCAAACTTCCATCTTCATACAAACTAAGATGAGCAAACATTGCTCTCAACTCCGATATCACCTTACGACTCAACGCGTTTGCCACCACGTTAGCCTTTCCGGGGTGATATTCGATTGAGAAGTCATAATCCTTTAGCAACTCCACCCATCTCCGTTGTCTCAAGTTCAACTCCTTTTGGGTAAAGAGGTACTTAAGACTCTTATGGTCCGTATAAATGATCGACTTCTCACCGTAGAGATAGTGCCTCCAAATATTTAGAGCAAACACCACCGCAGCCAACTTCAAGTCATGAGCAGGATAGTTGACTTCGTGCGGCCTCAACTGACGAGAAGCATACGCCACCACTTTCCCACTTTACATCAACACACATCCTAAACCCGTATGTGACGCATCACAGTAAACGATAAACTCTTTTCCAGCCTCAGGTTGAATCAGTACTGGCGCTTCTGTCAAAAGCTTTTTCAGTTTCTCTAAACTTTCTTATTGTTTATCGGTCTATACATACGGTGCTCCCTTTCGCAACAACTTAGTTAAGGGTGCAGCAATCAACGAAAACCCCTCAACAAAGCGTCTATAGTAACCAGCCAATCCCAAGAAACTCTGAATCTCAGCCACTGACTTCGGTGGTTTCCAATCCAACACAGCCTCTACCTTCCGAGGATCAACTCTTATTCCTTCGGCTGACACCACATGCCCCAAGAAAGTCACTTCCTTCAACCAAAATTCGCATTTACTGAATTTGGCATAAAGTTGCTTTTCTCGCGATATTTGTAATACTATACGCAGATGTGAGTCATGCTCTTCTTCATTCCTCGAGTATACTAAAATATCATCTATGAACACCACCACGAACCGGTCTAGGTAGGGTTGAAAGACTCAGTTCATCATGTCCATAAATGCAGCTGGTGCATTGGTCAATCCAAACGGCATCACCAAAAACTCATAATGTCCATAATGAGTTCAAAAAGCCGTCTTATGAATATCCGCCTCCTTAACCTTGAGTTGATGATAACCCGGTCTCAAATCTATCTTGGAGAAAACTGAAGCTCCTCTCAACTGATCAAACAGGTCATCTATTCTCGGTATTAGATACATGTTCTTGATCGTCAATTTATTTAACTGCCTATAATCAATGCACATACGTATCGACCCATCATTCTTCTTGACGAACAAGACCGGTGCTCCCCACGAAGACACACTCGGTCGAATGAATCCTCGATCCAACAATTCCTAAATTTGAGCCTTAAGCTCCGCTAACTCCTTCGGCGCCATTCTATAAGGAGGAATGGACACCGGAGCCGTTCCTGGTCATAGCTCAATGCCAAACTCTACCTCCCGGTCCGGAGGCAATTCAGGAAGTTCTTCGGGAAAGACGTCTGAAAACTCCTTTACCGTTTTAACTCCTTCTACTGACACTTCCTTGACATCCAACGCGCTAACGAAGGCTAGGAATGCTCCACACCCTTTTCGTACCAACTTTTCTGCCTTTAAAGCAGACACCACATTCGATAGATAGTTCCTCCTTTCACCTATCATCACCACTTCCTTATCTTCCGGAGTTCTTAGCGTCATCCACTTTGCAGCACAATCCAAATCTGCATGGTATTTCACCAACCAGTCCATACCCAAAATAAGGTCGAACTCACCGAAAGGCAGTTCCATCAAGTCCGCCAAAAATGCTTCTCCTTGAACTTCTAAAGGTACATCTCTAAACAATTTATTTACTATCACTGACTGCCCTAAAGGACTAATTACGATCATCTCTCTATCAGAAATCTCAGATCTAATATTCAGGTTTCCAGATATAGCACTAGCAACATATGAATGAGTAGATCCGATATCTATCAAAGCAGTAACAGGTACATCAAAGATGAAGAACGTACCAATTATCACATCAGGTGTATCGCCATCCTCCCGACGCCTGACCGCATAGACTAACCCTGGCTGTCTTGCCTCCGTGTTACCTCTGAAACCATTACCTCTACCAGGTGCACCTTGACCACGAGCACCGCCATTACCACCTCGACCTGGCCCACGGCCTTTCGGTGGCTGTTGCGTGCCTCTAGCTGGCTGAGCATCAGGGTTACGAGCTTCTGGATTTGTATCAGTCCGTCGAGGGCAATTCTTATACTGGTGATCCTTGGAACCACATTTATAACAGGCATCGATTTTCCTCCAGCATTCCCCGAGGTGTCGCTTCCCACAATCAGCACAGTCTCGACTCTGATTGGTAGTCACTAGTGCTCTAGCTTGAGCTGGCTCATCATTTTGGGGCCTCTTCTGGAACCTTTTAGCAGAGCCTGTGTACTTAATATCCCTCTTGCCTCTAACTCTTTCCCGGTTCTGGCGTTCTGAGTTTTTAGCCTCTTCGGCTATCTTGGCTTTCTCCACAAGTAAGGCAAAAGTCCGTACTTGTTGTGGGGCTATCAGTACCCGCAACTCATCATTCAGCCCATCTTCAAAGCGTACACAGCGCTCATGATCGGTCGATACTATAGTGCGAGCATAACGGCTTAAACGAAGAAATTTCGCCTCGTAGACTGCCACCGTCTTATTTTCTTGAACCAAATTCAGGAATTCCTTCCTCCGGGCATCTACATAACTTGTCCCGACGTACTTCCCTTGGAAAGCAGCTTTGAAGAAATCCCAAGTAATCAATGCAGCCTCGATGCCTTCTCGAACCATAAGCCACCATTGATACGCCTCGTCCCTTAGCAAGGACACAGCCTCTCTCAGTTTCTGCTCGACAGTGCACTCCATATCATCCATAATCTGTTCTACAGCCTCGAGCCAATATTCCGCAACATTCGGAGCTACACCCGAGACACCTCTAAAAACCTCGGCACCACTTGATTTAAGTCATTCCGAGATTGATCCACGAATTGCTGGACCAGTTCTAACCCTAGTGACCCTTTCTAGGAATCGCAACATTGCTTGAGTCAAAGCATTATCCTCTCTCGTATGATCATGAGATCCAGTCTCACTCCCAAGTGACACAGGTGCATCCATTTCCGGCATAAGACTCGACGCTTCAGACGCAACCCTAGCACCTCGGCCTCTACCACGGCCACGTCTACCACGTCCACGTCCACGTCCTCTAGTGCTCATATTGGGTATTTCGGTTTAATCTGATTACAAGTTTTATGAATCAGTATACTTTTTCAGTATTTATTAACGATATTTTATGAGATATAAGAGATAGAGTTGTTTTCGTAAACGCTTCCTATAGTCTCAATCTCTATAGTTTCAACACCTAAAACTAAAAGTTCTAGAGTGTTCCTATAGTCATTTCACAATAATAAGAATTATTCAATTCACATACACTTACTTGACTTGGTGCCGGATACTCATGGTGCCATACTACCCTTTTTAAAAAAAAACATAAGTTCTATAATTCGAAACAGTTTTGTACCATAAATGTTTTTGAACCCAAACCACAACCGAGTTTTGAACTGGGCTCTGATACCATAAGATATAACACCTCAAACTCGGCCTAGAAGTTAGGCCCAAATCTGGCGTGCCACATGGAGGTGTTTTTTAAAAAAACCATCTTTGCAATTGTTAAAAACTTGTTTGAGAATTATAACCTCTTTGTTAAAACCCAAAACACTTAAACAATTGTGTTTATGTGAAAACATAATTATCTTTAATAAACCTTTTCGGGTGCAAAAGCATATTTGAAATAACAATTTGCGAAAATGTGACGTTTGATAAAGAGTTGCAAAAGCATCTTGAAACATTGCGGAAACATTGATAAAATACAAGTATTTTTGAAAGATTGATGAATCACAAATCAAGGAATTGAACTTTAAATCCGTGACTTTTGAAAATATCGTTTGATAATTCGAGAGATAACTTCCGTGTTAAAATATTTATAAAGTTTATTATGAAATCCATTTGTCAATCGATTTTGGAAAACCTTTATTTAAGTATTTAGAAAAATTCATGTTTAAAACAATTGAAGCAAAATAATAAGTAAACCAACCATGAAGCAAATAATAAAATACTCCAGAGGCCTTATTACAATTTAAACCAAAATAGCAAAATAATAAACGGAAATAGAAATTTAAAATTTGATAACACCATTCCGGAAGTATAGCCTCCACCGAGTCATCCATGGGCCCAAGTCCTCACTACGGAGCATTACCTACAAGAGTTAAGAGAAAGGGGGTGAGTTACAAGAACTCAGTGTATAATCCCCTTACCATCATCCACTGGGTCGAAACACACATAGCAATATTTTGGGCCTAAGCCCATTTACAATTAACATAATAGCATGTATATAATATGCATGTGATATGAAATTCCCAAACCAAACCTAGTTTCCATCCGCTACACACCACCCGTACCAACCAGCACACCTGTGGGGATCAAGTCAACCCACCCCGCCAACACACCAATCGCAGGCATTAAGCCGAATAAAATATTTGTGGCAGAGCCACCGAACTAGATTCTGACAGAGTCACCGAACTAGAGGCATTAAGCCATTTAAAATATTTGTGGCAGAGCCACCGAACTAGATTTTGGCAACAGGCCTTTCTTCTCTTCGTCAATTATCCCAACCCATGCAGTCATGTATATATATATAATGCATAACAATATATTCATATGGTAAATTTCAACAAAAGCCCATATTAAAAGTTATCAATTTGGCCTATTAGTCAAAATAGCATTTTAGCCCATTTAACGATCTAGCAATTTTGGCCTATTAATCACATGAGGCCCTTTTCAAATTTTCACACTTTGGCCAATTTATCAAATAATTCGCATGGCCCATTTATCTCATATCACATTTAGTTCATATAGTAAATATCACATTTGGCCCATATAGTAAATATCACATTTGGGCCCATATAGCAACATATTTCAATTTGGCCCATAAAGGGTATTTTCGCAATTCGGTCCATAGGGACATTTCGTAATTCGGCCCATTAGGGGCATTTTCATAACTCGGCCCGTAAGGGCATTTCATAATTCGGTAATCGTACCCACTAAGGGTATGATGGAAATTTTCGCAACCTAGGTTTAATTACTAATTTGAGAATAATAATTGAAACTGTCCATCTGCGTTGTACTGACTAAACTGACTATAACTCGAGTTGGGAAACTCGAAATCTAAATCCTTAAATTTTCCTTAAAACTAGACTCGTATATCTTTCTACTATAGTTTTTCCTGAATTTTTGGCCTATCCATTTAGTACAGTTTATTTCTCAAAGTCTCCCCTTTTCTGCTGTCTGGCAATTCCGACCATTCTTTACTAAAATTTAATTATCTTTTTGTATGGAATTAAAATGATATTCTAGTTTTTTTATTATAAAAATAGACTCATTAAGGAATCTAACCATATAAATTATGTGCCAAAATTAGTTTTCATCAATTTTTAATGATTTTTCCAAGTTAGAACAAGGGATCTCGAAATCACTCTGAACCAGTCTCACAAAAATCTAAAAATATAAAAATATACTAATCCTTTGCTTTCTCTGTTTCTTTTATAAGAAAATAGACTCAATTATCTTTCAATCTGTATCTCCTTCACTTTCTAATTCAATTTATACTATTTTTGGTGATTTTTCAAATCCACGTCACTGCTGCTAACCAAAACTGTTTCATTGCAAAATACGATTACCACTTCGAACATGCGTACGTCGAGTGGTCACAGATGCCGGTTTCTGGCTTTTTGGTCTTTCGAATGAATCACAGAACATTTTATGCAAACATTCAAAGAGGTGTGAGATTACACACCATTTTAAACATATATCCGGAAAGGTACTGGATTACACACCTGATTTCGATTTCCTAACGAACCACTCGTCGTTGACCTAGAACAACACCAACCAAAAGTTAGCCTCAGATTTCCAAAAGATTTCGTATCACTTACACTTGAATCACTTACCACTATGTCCGAAGGTAGAATATATCGAGTGTTAATACGAATGAGAAGAAGAAATAGAGAAGGGATGAAAGTTCGGTTATGGAGGAATAATGGGCACAATATTCAGCTATGGTGAAAGGATTAGAATAGAAGAGAAGCTTGAAGGGTTTTTGCGAAAAAAGAAAAGAAGGAAGTAGAAGAATGGTTCACTAGCTTGGTTTTGTTTTTCTAGAAAGATGAAAGAACAAATTTTGGTCTCAATTGTTAATCTACATTCGGCAACAAGAAGAAAGAAATAAGAGAATATGCACACTTGATGCTAATGGAATTAGCACTAAAACTTTACCAAAACACTAACAAAATTCAGCTATGCCCCTTAAGCCCCAAAAACCGTCCACATACATAGCTAAAATGGCCAACAATTTTCCACCCATACTTTCTATAACATCTTCCATTAAAATTCCACTTGTTCCCTTTACTTTCCCCTTCATCCATTTTTGGTTGTCCCCCATCTTGCTAATAAAAAAAAAATTGTTCAACAACCAACTCCTTCATTAGCAACGTGAGTGGTTGCCATCTAAAGGAGTCCCATGTTAAATTTTTTTTTATTTCCTAATGCTTGATGAAGTATTGACATAATAAGGTAATGGTGGCACTTAAAATGAACAAAAGATGGTGGAATGGCATGGATAATCATGGAGTATTGATATAATGGGTAAGGTGGCCATTATTGAATTTGAATGGCAAGCATTGGAGGAAAGTGACTAAAAAGAAAAATTCTAGGATGTTACAATGTGGGGTTAATAACACCCACTGATCCTTACACACCATATCGTGCCAATACGACACAAGTCAGATAAAGTGCAGCCAAGTTGCCAAAAAATAGGCGATGAACGCTATTCAGAACACTTCCTCCTTATATACAAATCCCGCCCTAATAAACAGATGCAGAAATCAGATACAGATATAACAGATTCAACATGCTCATATACAGATAACAAATATGTATCTAGCATAATAATCAGACATGCACAGCATTAACATACTCAGAACAGAATATCAGTCTATCATATCCACAATTTTAGGGTTTGGTTAGCCTTTATCGACCCTACGGTAGGCCCACAGTCAATCGGAAAGACCCATGCGACCCTAGGATAATTTTCAAAAAGTATGGGCCTACATGCCCTTGTGGGCCCACACACCCAGATTGGTCTAGCCCATGTGGCCCACACGGCTTGGCCTAAAATCCACACACTCGTGTAACATGCCCGTATAGGCCCACAAGCCCAACTTGGCCTAGCCCGTGTGGCCCACACGGCCACTCTCAAGCCACCACACTGCCATGCCTACGTAGATCGCAAAGTCGTGTCTCGCATACGGCCATCCACACGGGCTACCACACCCTCATGTGGCGTGACAGTGTAGTTTTTTAGCTTTTTCTAAAACCTTATTTTCTGTGTTTTAGGTACACACCTTTTTTCGATTTGATGCACAAACACTCCCAAAACCACCGAACCTAAGAAACAGCATCCAAAAACCCTAATTCAGTACACAGTCAAACGTTGCACAAGAATGAGCCGAATTTGGATAATCGAGAAGGAGAAGGAGAAGCAAAAATTCGGCAGAGGAGAAGAGGGAAAACAGAACGTCAAAAAGGAAAGGGGTTTTTGGGAAAAAGAAAATAAAAATAAATTTCAATTGGATATTTCCCCAACTTCCCACTAACTACACAATCTCAACCACTTCAGCATTTAAGTTAAATTGAAACTCTATCAATCAACCGAGCAAAAAAATAAATACCCCTGCTCATATGAGATTTGAACACAAGACCTCCAACACACCAACTCCCTTACCACTCAAACTAGCAAGCTCATTTTAATATAATTTTACAAGCAATTTAATATAAGCTCACTGAACAAAGATAAGGCTAGATTCCAAAAATCACAAAATTTAGCAAATGTGAGACTTGAACTCAATACCTCTCACACACACCTAAAATATTTATCCATTGAAACAGACAGATATTTAAATTAAATTTTACATAAACAAAAATAAATTATTCAGAGCGTTACATATCGTAATAATTGTGTTATTTATTTTCATTATAGAAAATTTATTTACCTAAACTTTTTTAATATTATTTATATATTATATTTAAACTTATAAAAATTTCGTAATATCCAAAATTTGTTCTTTTTACGTTTACTATATATTTTTAAATAATAAAATCATTATCACTTTTAATCTATTAATGTTTTTAATTTGTGTTGCACAATTTTATTTTTAAATAATTTTCACATTTAATATAATGTAAAGTTTTTATATTCAATAATTAAACTTACAATTTTACATAATAAACCATTGTAATTTTTAGAATTATTTATTAAGTTATTACTAAATTAAATACACTATTAAAATTGAAATAGATATTTAAAATAATGAATATTGTTATAATAAATTATTTAGTGGTCACAAGTATTTAGATTTAATTAACAATCTACGTTTATTTATTAATAATTAAAATTAAGTTACAAATTATATATAAAAATAGACTTTCACAAAATATACTATTATAATTTTATATTTAAAAACTAATTTAAAAATATTGTTTATTTAAATTTCATCATATATTATGATGTTTTGATTTCATAACCTTATTATTAGTGAAACTTTACAAACTTCTTAATGTGTCCACATTATAAAAATTTGACACATGGCAATGAAAGAAAGAAATATTTGGAGAGGAGAAAATTGTAACATAAACCCCGCTACTTTTTTATATAATTAAAGTTTTAAGAGATAATTAAATGTAACTTAATTAATACATACAATCAACTTGTACGTGGTATTGGTAAAGAAAATTAATATTTAAATATAATATTCATGATTTTCAAATTCTTTAATATATCAATTAGTCTCCGCATATATGCAAAATTTTCACTTTGATATGTTAAAACTTTAATGTATTTTATTTTAGTCCCTTATCTCATTGTTAATTTTCGTTAACAATTTAAGATTGCAATAAACAGCCAATAAAAGTACGTGTGCAAAATATTACATGAAAATTATATCAACATTGCCACGAAAAATTCAAAAAAAAATACAAAAGTATAACTATTAATATGTTTTGTAAAATTATAAAAAGCTCTAGGAACTAATTACAACAAGTGTTTGCATTTAAATTTTTTAAGCTTAATTTAGCATCAATATTGTAGTTAAAGAAGTATTTTTGAAAGATGTTCCAAAAAAAAATTGTTATTTTTTATATTTAAAAATAAAAATAAAAATAGATGATATTCAAATTAGTTAATATAATGATATATAAAATGTAAATTTTAACCACACAACACCTTTATAATATGTGGTTCATGGTCTTTGGTTAAAATCTCCACTAGTTGAAGAAAATGTAATGTGGATATTGCTGTGCTTAAAAAATAAAACATTTTGGGTGGATGTGATTCGTGATGCACAAATAAATGTGTTTAACCATGTATCAAGTTACTTCTCTTCATGTATCCCACCATGCCTTGCTAAAGCTATAGTTGTTAAGGAAGAAGAATATGGAGCATGTAATTATGGAGATTGATTGTTTAGTCTTGTGATAAGCTTTGAAGGATCAAAATATTAATAATACTAATTTTGGTCAGCTAGTGCGAGATTGTGCTCTCCTTTTTATTGCACTTTTGTCCTATTTCACTGTTTTATCTTTTTGTTGGATTTGTAGACAAGTTAAAAAAGGTTGTTCATAAGTTAATTAAAATGCATTATTCTACGCAAATTATTGTGTTTGGAATTCTACTCTAAAATGTCTATCATATTTACTTAGTTATTGTGATGCCTCTAATGATATTACCAATAAAGAAAATGGATTTAGGTTGGGGGTATCATTTAGGTTTTCTTTGGTTTGTAAACGTGTGATTTATCAATGAATAAATATTTTAAAGCATTTGTAAAATTTAATTTAAATATGAAAATCCCATGCATACAATCAAATTTTTTTTTGACATAAAGTTAGATAGAAACATAACCCTTACAATCTAAAAATATAAATATTAAAAAAATACATCCATAAGTCGAAAGTGCATTCCATCCAGCTTTTTGATTTGATTCCAAAACAAAAACTAGGTGTTTAGTGTGGAATAATTGCCTTTTCTTTAAAGGTAATGGTCCCTTTTGGACCTCTGGGGTCATTATAATTTGCCTTGTATATCTATCACGTTAATTGATTGAAGTTTGAGTGGCAAAGAGAATATGGAATTCTCCATATGAGTTGGGTAATTGCCAAATAGAAGCCTTCCATTAAGGACACGATGGAGACCTACAAAATAAGGACACAAAGGTAAAGAGATTGGAAGTTAGAGCTTACACCAATTCCTCCATTGTAACAATAATGTTATGTATAGTGGTAAACACATGCACTAAGTTATACTAAATTATAGATAAAAAGTTTATGTAATAATTTTTTAACATGTTGATATAATAATTAAATTTAACTTAAAATGGTAAAATTGAGGTGTTAAGTATTATAATATTTTGATTTTGATTAAAAAATATTATAATATTTTGAGTTCAAATTTTATCAAATGTAAGTTTTCTTTTTTAAAATTTTATACGAAAATAGAATTACTTTTGATAACTTTACAACTGAGTTGGAACATAGTCTGGTTATCCTCACCATTTCCAACAACAGGATGAAATTTGTATATGGTCAATGCTTTCATGGCTGTATTTTTCTTGAATTTGTGTTCTTTTTGGAGATAAAATTTTCTGTTGAATCATAAAGGACTGAGATTTGTTGTTAATATATATACGTGAAGTATTTTTTTTTTTTTAATTTGATTTAGTTGAAATATGTTTTTGTGTGTGACTCAAATACCTGTTAAAATAAAATACAAGTGACAAGATAGTGGGATCTGCGAAGGCGAAGATTGAGGGCCGAAGGTGTTTTAACCTTACTGCACTATTTTTATTAGATTTTGATTAGAATATGGTTTTATAAACCTATAAATAGACATAGTCTATACTCCTCTTGTATCATTTGAATTCAACATAATGAATTTTCTTCTCTTCTGCTCGTGATTTTTTTCTCGAAGGAGTTTCCACAAAAAATTTTGTGTGTTCTATTTTCTCTCTTTTTTTGCGATTTATTGTCATTATCGACGTTCACTTTTTATAGTTTTATTGTTGAATTTGAAAATGATATTTAATTTAAATTTAGAAGTGAAATTAATAATATTCAAAATATCAATAACAAAGAATATAGAAAAAATTAGAAAAAAAAATAAATAAAACAAACTAATATCCAAATTAGCTGAGGAAATTAGGAAATATAAATAAAAAATAGCAGTGAAAATAAAAAGTCAGAGAAATGGAGGGTTTTTTTTTAGAAAATAAAAGAAATAAAGAAAAAGGAAATGAAGACAAAAGGGGTTAACTAACTTGAGGTCCCTCTCATGATTTTTTTATTATAAAAAAGTGACACATGACATTTTATAATTGGATCACGCATCGAGACAAATCAAAAGTTAACACCATCACTTAAAGATTTTGGATTGATTTAACAACATAAAAATACACATACCACATTAAAAGATTAATCAAATTCAAGGGACAAATATATCATTATCTCTAAAAAATTAAAGAACAATATTTAATATATTATTAAATTACGAATTTCATGTGCCATCCATGTATAATAAAATGATAAATTTTCACTAGAAAAAAGATAATTCATCATTAATTAAAATAAAAAGCAATAAATGAATTACAAATAAATATTGATAACTTAACATAATTGTATTAATTAATATTTATTAAAATATGTTTAATTCATCTAAATATCCAAGTCATTCAGAGTGTATTCAATCTGTCATAGTGAAGCAAACGTTTAGTTAATTAAATGATCATTTAGCTGAATGGCCTAATTCAGGACTAAGCGACAAAGTCCAGTAATCACCATTAAGCACACTATCTTTTAATGGGGTGATTATCCGAAATATATATATATATACCCAAATTAGAAAATCATCTAAAACTCCAAAATTAAACAAAGAAAATCAATTAACATATCCCGAGAAATCATAACGCATGAAAAGAAAACATAAAAAAATGAATAAGAGATTGGTGAGATTTTGAGTTCCAGAAGTGGGAAGAGATGAAAGGTGATGTTTAGTGTTCATGGGTGGTAATAGATGACGATGAAGGTGACGGAAGAAGGCTGAATTTTGGGTTTTTATTTTTCTGCTTTTTGAATCTGGACGAGAGACTGAGACCGTGACTGTGAGAGAGAGGAGATGATTGTGAGGGAGACGAGAAAATGAATCAGAAATGTTGAAAAGAAATTGATATTAATAACCAGGCTAAAAGCAAATTATTTTTTAACATTAAATACTATATAATAATTTTCATTATATAATTTTCCATTAAATTTAAAAGATGATTATTTAATTATATTTGCAAATAATTTCTTAAGTTTAATTTCTTAAATATGTTTAATTCTCACCGCATAACTATTTAATTCTTGTGAACTAAACATGCCGTCGAAGTTAATAACAAATGCAATATAATGTTAAACACAGGGACGAAGTCAAAAAATTTTCCCGAGATCTCAGAATTAAGTTGTATATTTTTATGAGAGTTGAAATGTAATTTCATAATTTTAATAACTTATATATTCATACTTTTTAAAAGAATAAATCAAAATTTTATCATTTTAAGAGACAAATTGTACTTTAATCTTTTACTAAATTAAAATATTGTAAAATTTAAAAAGTCAAAAGTTAAATTATACATTTTAAGAGCTATGTTAAAACATGATATATTTTGAGAATTTAAACATTAATTTGCTTCAAGAGTGTGATTGATTGGGTATATTTGTCGTTTCAATATTTAAAGTTTTGGATTTTTTTAATGATTTTTAAAAAAATTAAAAGATATATTTATCATTTCAACATTTAACAAGTTTTTAATTTTTTAATGTTTTTATAAAAAACATTAAATTCCGTCCAACAAATTATTATTATGTCTATTTAATTTAATTATAATCCTATTCTATTTTTACAAAATGACCAGTTCATTATACTCCTATTCTATAAAGGATTGGCTTACACAAAAGATGAGAGAGCTCAACCTCCCGACCTTTTTGCAATTAGGGTTGGAGCTCAAGATATAAGAAAACCCAAAAATTAGACGGAATTGAGCTGCCCACTCATAAACCTGTTTAATACAAGTAACTAATCTCATAACAAATTCTAAAACTTATATATAGACAGTATTAGTTTTTCGCACAGGTTGATTGTTTGCGCAGATTACAATTTATTAAATTTTAGGATGGTATATGTTGATAATATTATTAATTATTTAAAATATTATTATGTTTTAAAAATTTTTGATAGTATTTTTATTGGTTTAAAAACCCCTTATGTAAACATAAATTTTTAAGTGATTAAGATATATTTATAGGCAGAATAATAAGAATATGCTGAAAAACAAATTGAGAAAGTTTTTTTTTTAATTTATCGACTTAATTTATTTTTAGAGAAAGAAAAAAAGTTTCCATTGCCACATTAGTGAAAATGCATCATGTAAGAAGCATTTTCAAAAGAAAGAATAAAAACGCGTCCTACAATAATTATTCCAAAGGCTAAAAGGATTTCAACAACCATAATTTTTCCAATACAAACCTCTCTAAACTTCATTTTTTTTTTCAACAAAAAATACTCACTACTCATTCCTCAATCCTAAATTCTTAATCCTCAATTCTCAATTCTTAATTTTTTAATTCTTTTTTTGAATTTTATTCTCTTCAATTTTATTTTATTCGTTATAATTTTTAAATAGCAAATCAACTTATTTGTTTGAATGACAAACATATCTCCAACATTCAATTACAAATAGTAAGAAAATATTATTAAAATTATTTAATTTCAAATAGTTAATTATTATGATGTTTAGATTATTATATGTCGGATTTTGGAGACGTACATAAACAATTTAAGCAAATGTGCATCGAATGTCATTTATGAACACTTGCGAGACACATGATTTTAAAAAGTGACTCGAATGCTCGGGGGACTAAATTGGATCCCCCACTTATCAATGCTTTGGTTGAAATATGGAGACCGGAGACACACACATTCCATCTTCTCTGTGGTGAGTGTACAATTGCACTCGAGGATGTTAGTTTATAACTCATTCTGCCGATCGATGGGGAAGTCGTTAATGTTGGATCTGGTGTCCTAAGTGTAATATTTTCGTCTAAGGACACTTGTAATTTTTTGAACAGATTGGTTAATAAATTTATTCATGAATTACATTAATACTTTGTATTATTTTCCTCAAATGGTTTTTGCACGCAAAGTAAAATGGAAGCAAATGTTGCTCACTAGTTGTCTAATGTTTAACTAATATTAAGCGGTATTACGTGGTCAGATCGTAATACAAAAAGACAACTTGTATTAATAGACAAACCTAAATATGTCACTAGTCTAATTGGAAATGAGCAAACCAATTGAAAGACTAATATGTTGTCTATCAAATCTAATTGGGGAGATGCTTTGTCTTGGCCATCGGAGTGGATGACTCCCAAAAGATAGAATCATAGATGTAACTGACTGGACTGACAGTACATCAGACAGGACCCAAGCAGAATAGATCCTTAATCCATTTATGGATCTATTCACTCGTGACGTTTGTAATAGCCAATTTTGGCCCACTCCAGCAAAAGAAAAAACCCAAACAAATAATAATAAATCAGTCCGTTTAAATGTCCATTTACAAAACAAAGACGTCAACCCAAACCCAAAGCACTGCAAAGCCCAAATTTACAGCAGCCCAATGGCCCAAAAACCTTAAAAAAAATTTCGGCAGAGAAGAAACCCTGGTGCTTGGCGCCGCTGTTGCCCCATTGGCCATTGCCCACCACGCCTCTGCCAACACCCACCATGCCTCGGTCGACTTTTACATGCCTCTGACGACGCACTATCGGCAACAACAAGAAGCGAAAACAACAAGAAATGAAAACGACAAAGACCAACAGAAAACGAAGTGAAAGAAAATAAAAAACCAGTAAATCGGTTATATAAACCGAAGCAATTCAATTTTGTAAGGACCCTTTTTTACGAACATTGAAAATCGAAAGCAAGAATAGAGAACTAAAAGGTTGATTCCAATTATTGTTTCTATTATCTTTTTCTGCTTATTTATTTATTTATCTTTTTTATTTTAAAACTTTTAGAAATTTAAAAAAAAACGAAAGAGAGGGGAAAGAAAATGAACCTAAATCAGAGCCGTCGTCGAAGCCCTTTTTTCCATCCTTGAAGCCGAACCAAAGGGGTTTGGGACGTCGAGGGTTTGTTTTGAAATAAGGGCTTCGAACGGAGCATCAAAGGCTTTTCTCCGTGCGTCATCGACCACTAGACGCAGTGGTGGTACGACGGAACGACGGAGAGAAGCCCAACCATCGGAAGACGAAAGGGGAGAGAGGGCTGCACTTCTGATTTTTTGTGAGAAAGGGAGGAGATGGGAGAAAGAAAGGGCCGTGCTGCTGTTCCTTTTAAAAATTTTAGGGTTTAGAACATTTTTTTCAGAAAATTTGGGTTTAAATACCCTCATGAAACGGCACCGTTTGATCTATGGGGGGACTGCGCATATCCCTTGAAAGGGATATTTCGCACTTGGTCTCCCATCTTTGCGGTGCTAGATGATCAGGTCCCTTTTCACATTCTTTAGTTTTTTAAAATCTTACCCTCTTATTTCTACCGCGTTTTAATCTAGTCCCTGCCCCTTTTCCACTTTGATTTATTGCAATTTTGGTCCTCACGGTTTTAATCTGATTTCAATTTAATTTCCAACTTGTTTAAAAGGTCTATATATTTGTTTATTTTCATTTTATTTTATTATTTTTTAGTTTTTTGTATGTTACTCTTATTAAACTATGTATTTTACTTCTTTATTATGTATTCTTGACTTAAAATCGTTTTGTTAATTCTTTTAAATTGTTTTATGTGTTACTTCTTTTAAAATTGTTTAATTCTTTGTTCTTTTATTATTAATATTGATATTTAAAAAGTGTAAGCTATGTCATTATCGTTCGTGTATGCATTACAATTTGTTCGTTCGTATTTCCATATCATTGTCGTTATCATCATCGTTATTTTTATATTGTTGTTCCACTATTATCATTAGAATTCATGCATATTAATATTTTAGATCAATGATACTAATGTTACATATCATGTGTATTATGCTATTATTATGCAAAATTTGTGTTGCATTAACCATTATTCGATACATCAAGTTTTAAAATGATCGATATTCAGTATTTAGAAGTTCGGGGGGATCGTGCCCAATCGTGTTGGGTCTCGATTTCCCGTTCGTCTAAAATACTAAATATCCTTCTAAGATTTTGAACGTGTCTTCTTAAATAAGGCAATATTTCGTGTTTGGACATCCGAGGGGTCGTGCCCAATCGTGCTGGGTCTCGTTTTTTTCAGTTTGTCCGAATAGTGGGATACCCTTCTTAAAATTACACTGCGTGAATTTTGGAAATCATGAGATGATCTTGGCATCGAGGGGTGAACATCGTGTCCAATCGTGCTAGATGTGATATTTCATCTCTTCAGAACAAGAGAATTCAATATCCAATTCAAATTATCCAAATATTTTCTAAAAGGATTCATATTTTAAAATTTTCAACTTTCGACATTGAGACATTGATTAATCAATTTGGTACCAATTTAGGGCGTGACGAGGGTGCTAACCCTTCCTCACACGTAATCGACTCCTGATCCTGATTTTTCAAAACTTCGTAGACCAAAAACGCTGTTTTAGTAAACCAAAACGTTTTATTAAAACAAAGGTGATCTGATCACACCAAATAAAGATCGATGGCGACTCCCGTTTTATTTTCATTTTCAAAACCAAGTCGATTCCCGTTTTTCAAAAAAATGGTTACGACAGCTTGGCGACTCCACTGGGGACATAAATAAGAGAGTCAAGCCATAGAACTGATTATTTTTTGTCCTTTTGTCGAAAATTTGGAAAATTATTTTGAAAAAAGTCATGTTTCTTTTGATGTGTTTGTTGGTGCTATAATGTTGAGTCTCATAGGATATTTCTGCATTCATATTTGCATGACCGTTGTGGTCACACCCTTTAAGTGGCAGCAATAAGCTATGCCTCCGTGAGGTTTTCACCTCCGCATGGGCTAGGGGACTGCTTCCAGGATACATCCGTACCTATGGTTCCGCGAGGTTTTCACCTCCGCATGGCCATAGTGAAATGTATCCCCCTGAACTGAACTTGATCCGTAGGAGCCTATAATGGGTGAGGATTGAGGAATCTGCTGGTTCGGGTTACCCTTCCTTTAGAACTAAGCCACATATAGTGCACCTTAAGGGCCCACCCTAGGTAGAGCCATGCTAAACCTTAATGGTTACCCATCTAGTGGTTTGACGTCATTTACTTGTTTTGGTTGCTATTATTCGATACTAACATGTTTATTTTGGCCATATTTGCATGTCATTTCATATTAAAAGGTGTCGATCTCTGCTTGATTAATAAGATAGAAGCTTGTTATGGGGGACGAATTCCTTAATGAAGTAGAGGATAATGCGGCTGTGCGTATATGGTCAGAGAAGATGCAACTTGAGAAGGGGGATAGTCTAGCCAAGGAATATACATCAGAGTTGGGGGATTTCACTCGCATCAGTATAACACAAAATGAGCTCCAAGAATTAAGAGACATATGGGCTCGTTAGGATGAGGGGACTAAGCAGCTTTTTTATTTTAATTATGGTGATCTACCCTATTTGCTTGACATCAAAGTGGACAAACACTTGTTTTGAGCCATAACTCAATATTGGAATCTCGCATACAGCTGTTTCACATTCGAGAAAGTGGACTTGGTACCTACAGTAGAAGAATATACGGCTTTGCTTCATAGTCAAAGGGCTCGGGCTGACAAAGTTTACTTCAGGGCCGCTAACGCACCAACTTTTGTAAGGAAGCTGATGAACATCATAGGGATAAGTGAATAATGGGTCATAGTACATGTTTAGCAAAAAGGTGAAGGGAAATGCATTCCGTGGGTGAGCTTAAGGGACCTAATGGTGGCACATCCAGATATTAAGAGGGAAGTTGACATTTTCACTTTAAGTATCTACGGCCTGGAAATCTTCCCAAGGGCTTTGAGACACGTAGATGAGGCAGTTGTTGACTTATTTGATCGTCTTGACAAAGGGGTTGCGCCGATACTAGCAATTCTTGCTAAAACGTTTAGATCTTTGAACGCGTGCCGAAGAGCAGGTGAAGGTAGATTCATGGGATGTGCGCAGCTATTGCTGGTTTGGTTCTATAGCCATTTTTGGAAGATAGATAGAGTTTCTTGTCAAGTTTACTCTGAGAATTACTCCCCATTAAAGGAGTTGGCAGCCGTGCCTAGGAGAGATGACATATCAGAAGAAAATTGGATCGCGCTCCTTCAGAATCTCCAGGAAAAGGACGTTCAATGGAGAGCTAATTGGTTTATTCCTAATGAAATTCTCTATCGGTGTGAGAGCTATGATTGGGTTCCTCTGCTAGGAATTTGGGGAGCCGTCGGGTATGCTCCTTTGCTTGTGCTAAGGCAATACAAATCCAGACAGTTTATACCGGCGATGCATGGCCTAGCTCAGTTTGAATTTTCGTATAAGGGGAATAATTTTAAGAAGAGAGTTCGAGAGATTGCGGATGCTTGGAAACAGATTTACCGAATGAAAAGAATTGTTATAGGTCCAATGGTAACCTTCGAATATAACGTCTGACGGAGTAGGAGAGTAAACGATAATATCCCCAGACCGACACAAGTTAGTACTCAACCAATAGAGAAATACCTGCAGGTAGTCCCCTCTGAGGTGGAGATCATGAAGCAAGGCTTTGAAAGTAAAAATTTAGAGTTGGGGAAAAAGATAGAACAACTAGAGGAAGAAAAGATACATTTGAGGTTAGATATTGATGTCCAAAAATCAGAGGCTGACAAATTGAAGAAAGGGAAAAGGAAGGCCGAAGAAGATTTGGAGAGCTTAAAGACCGATTACAAAAAGCTGCATCTATCGATGAGGACTACTGGGTTGGGTAAAACTTTAGAACAATGGCATCAAGAAATTCAATAAGAGAAGGCCAAGGTTGATCAGTGGAGGAAGAGGTTCCATGAGGCTCAAGCACAAAAAGATGCTCTGAGGAAGACTGTGGGTAAGAGCCAAAGCGAGAATGAGATGCTAAAAGCTCGAGTAGCAGAACTAGAGAAGGTTTTGCACCGAAGGCGCGACTCTATGGTGAAGCCAGAATTAAGCCTAAACCAAATTGAAGAGTTGAAAGGGAAGGCGGTAGAGATAGCACTGCAAAATAGTGAGCTCCGAATCCAATTATTAGAGACAAAAAATGAACGATGGAGGGAACAACTTCAACAATCTCAGAACCAGATCAGAGAAAGAGATTATGTCATGGGCGAAGCTGTGGCACAGATACGAGAAGTGGCTGAATATTTACAAGTATTAGCGGTTCAAGCTGATGTATTAAGTGTAGTATATGAATTAAAGTCAGACCGGGGTCGAGAGCTAGCTTCGCTTCTCGAGAAAGTTAAAGCTCTGGGCATAAAGGCTAGGTCGTATATGTGACTCTGATTTATGTAAAGGATTTTGTTTTTTAAATAAGCTTTCTATAAGAAATTGAACCAGAATCGACGCTTTTTTGCATTCATACCATGCATTTGCATTGCATTGCATCACATCACATCATATGCATTTAAGACCATAAAGAGAGTTTAATAAGCTAAAATTATAACAGAAAAAGAGAGAGAAAGTGAAAAAGGAAATCTGGAAGTTGAACACCCCTACGGTACACGTGCTAAATCGAGGAAAATGGATCAGAGATTTGAACAATTTCAGAAAGACTTGCAAGACTAGATGCAAGGACAAATGACAAAACTTCAACAAGAAATGAGGTACCAGATGTTAGAGGCTCAAAAGAATATGATGGCCCTTATGACCCTAATGATGAATGGGATTATGGACAAAGGAAAGGTCCCCATGGCTATTACTGGAGAGGAGAGTGAAGGCATTCCTTCGGGTTCTACCCCGCCACATGTGCCTTCACAACATGAAGAATATTCCTAGAGGTCGTCTGTCACAATTAGGACCCAACAAGGTCAAGTTAATATCAGACCACCCATGAACTTTCAAGTGGGTTCAGGATCCAACCCAGGGGATAACCCTGCTAACCCTATTATCCCTGACTTAGATATAATGGAGAAGGAAGGGATGAGAGCTGAATCCTCAAGGCAATTAGAGGATCGTTGCAGATGGTTAGAGGAGGAATTCAAGGCTTTAAAAAATGCCGACCATCACCCCGACATTGACGCGAAGGACTTGAGTGTGGTCACAGATCTAGTACTTCCTCACAAATTCAAAATGCCAGAATTTGAGAAGTACAATGGGGCTAGTTGCCCTGAAGCCTATATCACGATGTTTTGCAGGCGCATGACTAGCTATGTGAACGATGATCAACTTTTGATTCATTGTTTTCAAGACAGTTTAGTGGGAGCAGCATCTAGGTGGTATAACCAACTCAGCCGTGCTGATATCCGCTCCTGGAGAGACTTGGCCCAAGCTTTCATGAGACAGTACAATCACGTCACGGATATGATGCCTGATAGAATCATGTTGCAAAATATGGAAAAGAAGACGAATGAAAGTTTCAGGCAATATGCGCAAAGATGGAGGGAAGTCGCCATGCAAGTTCAGCCACCACTCCTAGAAAGGGAGACTACAATACTCTTTATCAATACATTGAGGGCCCCGTTTATCACCCATATGGTAGGAAGTACCACTAAAAGCTTCGCGGACATAGTAATGGCAGGAGAAATGATCGAAAATGCCATAAGGGGTGGAAGGATTGAAGCAGGAGAGGCCACTAAGAGATCTGTTCCTAGGAAAAGGGATAATGAGGTGAGCAATGTGAGTACATATAACAAAGGGTACTCAAAAGCAGTTACCGTTAATCCACCGAAAGTTGTGACTGCCAGGCAACAAGGGTCGACGAGAAAGAGCCAGGCCCGAGACAAAATTTTGAAAAGCTTCAATTTACGCTGATCCCAATATCGTATGGGGAGCTATATCAACGTTTATTTATCGAGCACGTCGTAGCCCTATTTTATCTGAAGCCTTTGCAGCCCTCATATCCTAAATGGTATGAACCGAGCGCTGAATGTGAATACCACGCAGGAGTAGCGGGTCACTCAATAGAAAATTGCACTGCCTTCAAAAAGGTAGTGGAAAAGCTCATTAAGATGGGGATCGTGGAGGTTGACGATACACCTGGTTCAGGGAACCCATTACCCAATCATGGAGATAGGGTGATAAACGCGATCGAGAAGGGTGTCATGAAAAGGACCAAAGAGGACATCTCGGAGGTGAAAACCCCGATAAAGACGGTATGGAGAGAAATGAGAAAAAGAAGGCTGATAAAGTTAAGTCTCGAGGGAGGAAATGAAGAACACGGAAATTACTATGCATTCCACGAAGCTGAAAGACATGAGATCCAGGACTGCGCTGAGTTTAGACTACTAGTGCAAAGCCTCATGGATAATAAGGAGCTAGAGTTTTATAAAGAAGGCTCAGAGGGGGGAACATACATGTAACAGAAGGAGAATTGACCCATCAAAAAGCCAATTTTCCGAAGATCATTATTTCCCATCCAAGAAATACAGAAAGTAGAGCACAAATGGCGCCTAAGGTTATAATCAAGAAACCAGTGTTCTTTCCTTACAATGATAACAAGAAGGTACCATGGAGCTACAATTGTAACGTGACAACACCAGAAAGCTCAGTCAGCACTGCCAATGAAAGCCAAAGTGAAGGGTTTCACATGCGAAGTGGAAGGCGTTATGACCCGGCGAGTGTCAGAATAAAACCAGTAAGATTGATGGCTACGGCAATCGAACCAGAGAAAGGACCTAGCGCCCTTATCAATGTACCTGTGAAAGATGAAGAGGCTAAAGAATTTTTGAAATTCTTAAAGCACAGTGAATACAGCATAGTGGAGCACTTGCGTAAGCAACCGGCCCGCATTTCGGTGCTAGCCTTACTGTTGAATTCGAAAGTACATCATGAGGCATTGATGAAAGTGCTGAACGAGACTTACGTTACTAAATACATATCTATCAATAAACTTGACCGATTAGTTAGTAACATAAGTGCTGGAAACTTCATTTCCTTCAGTGATGATGAAATCCCATCTGGGGGTATGGGATCAACCAAGGCCTTGCATATAACTACTCGTTGCAAGGGGTATACCCTACCGAGCGTGCTAGTGGACAATGGGTTAGCTTTGAATGTCTTACCACTGTAGACTCTGCAAAGATTGCCGATAGACGGTTCTCACATGAAGCCATGCCAGAACATAGTGAGAGCGTTTGATGGCACCGAGAGGAGAGTGATGGGGAGGATAGACATACCATTACAAATCGGGCCGAATATGTATAAAGTAGATTTCCTTGTAATGGATATCAAGCCCTCGTACAATTTTTTATTGGGAAGGCCCTAGATTCATTCGGCAGGGGCAGTACCTTCATCCCTCTATCAAAGCTGAAGCTGGTGACAGATGGTCGACTGGTTACTATAAACGCTGAAGAGGGCATCATAGCGACTGTTACCAATGAGGCACCATATGTAGAGGCAAATGAGGAGGCCATTGAATGCTCTTTCCGATCTTTAGAGTTCGTCAACGCGACATTTATTCGTGAGGGGACTGAGATTCTGGTACCCAAGATATCCAGGACTACGAAGATGGGCCTACAAATGATGATCAGGAAAGGGGCCTTACCAGGAAGAGGACTAGGCAGATATCTCCAAGGTGAAGTTCAAGTGCCGTTATTGAAAGAGAAGAGAGATCGTTTTGGCCTAGGTTTTAGGCCAAATGCCAGAGAGAGGAAAATGGAAATAGAGAAGAAGGGCACGATTGAATGGGGAAGAAATCAAGTGGGAACCAATGGCGTTCCCTCACATATCTCAGACCTTTATATCCGAAGGGATAATTCACCCTGAGAAAGGGTTATTAATTGAGGATCCTCACATCAGTGCCATATACGAGGAAGAAACCGGACAAAGAAATCTGGCGGCATTCGCCCTTATGAACTGGGAAGCGTTTTGAACAATTGGACTGCAAAAGAACTACCTCTAGTTTTTAGAGATTATACAGGGTAATATTCAGAACGCGCTTGTTATTTTAAGCCTAAGAACAATAAGATCTCTTTTGTGAAACGGGCTCATGTTCAGAAATTTTTATTTGAATGAAATGCATTTTGATCCATTTTGGAAAATATTTTGTGTTTTCTCTATCTAATTTTTTTCTTTTCTTTTTTTTTTATCTTTTCTTTCTCCCATTCATGGCATGAATAGTTGTCCTCGAATTCATTTGTTCTTTATACACTCTTTGGCACCCACCACAGGTCCCTAGATATCAATGATATAAGCAACAATACTGCAGATCCGGAGGTCAATTTTGAGCAAGACATGTGTTCAGAAGAGACTCAGGATTTTGAACGTAACGGAGATGGTGACTTGTCTCTAGACCTGTTGAGAACGGTAAAGCAGGAAGAGAAACAAATTTTACCCCATAAAAATGAGGTAGAGAATATAACCTTAGAGGAAGGAAAGATGGTGAGAATCGGAACACGCATGGCTGAGGAGACCAAACAAAACCTTGTTGAGTTGCTACGGAAATTCAAGGACGTCTTTGCGTGGTCATACCGAGACATGCCTGGTCTAAATATTGATATTGTAGTGCATCATCTCCCCATAAGAGAAGAATGCAAGCCAGTACAGCAAAAGCTACGAAGAATGAGGCCTGACGTAGTGTTGAAAATAAAAGAGGAAGTAAAAAAATAGTTTGATGCCGGTTTTCCACAGGTGGTCAAATACTCAAAATGGGTAGCCAATATTGTCCCTGTCCTGAAGAAAGATGGAAAGGTCCGGATGTGTGTAGACTATAGAGACTTAAATAAATCCAGCGCAAAAGACAATTTCCCTTGGCCTCATATTGACACGTTAGTGGATAATACGACAGGGTACTCGTTGTTCTCTTTAATGGATGGATTTTCCGGATATAATCAGATCAAGATGCACCCTGAAGATATGGAGAAAACCACCTTCATAACATTGTGGGGTACCTTTTGTTATAAAGTGATGCCATTCGGACTGAAAAATGCTGGGGCAACATACCAAAGGGCCATGGTAACTCTGTTCCATGACATGATGCACAAAGAAATTGAGGTGTATGTTGACGATATGATCGCCAAATCTCGAACGGACAAAGAACACATTGAAGTTTTGAAGAAATTGTTTTTAAGGTTGAGGAAGTTTCAACTGAAGCTCAACTCGACTAAGTGTACTTTCGGAGCTCGATTAGGGAACTACTGGGTTTCGTGGTCAGCGAGAAAGGAATTGAAGTTGACTCGGATAAAGTCAAAGCTATACAAGATTTGCCTCCACCATGCACTCAAAAGGAAGTTCGAGGCTTTCTTAGAAGATTAAATTACATTGCTCGGTTTATTTCACAATTAACCGAGAAATGTGATCCCATATTCCGTCTTCTCAAGAAATATAACCAAGGTGTATGGGACGAAGAATGCCAGAGAGCTTTTGACAAAGTCAAACAATATCTGTCAACTGCCCCAGTACTAGCTCCACCTAATCCAGATAGACTATTGATACTGTATCTATCAGTATTCAATAGCTCCATGGGATGTGTGCTCGGTCAACATGATGAGTCAAGAAGAAAAGAAAAGGCGTTATACTACCTCAGTAAAAAGTTCACGGAATGTGAAATGAGATATTTGTCGATCAAAAAATTATGTTGCGCTTTGATATGGACAACTCGAAGGCTAAGATAATATATGTTATACCATACAACCTGGTTGATTTCGAAGCTTGATCCGTTAAAATATATGATGTAATCAACTGCTTTGAACGGGCTGTCTGAATTTGATATAGTCTATGTGAACCAAAAGGCTATAAAAGGGAGTGTGGTAGCAGAATTTCTGGCCAGCAGAGCTTTAGAAGATTATGAACCTTTGAGCTTTGATTTCCCCAATGAAGAGTTGATGCATGTGGCAAACACTGAAGAAAATCCATGGAAGCTAAATTGTGATGGAGCATCAAATGTTGTGGGGAATAGAATTGGGGCAATCTTGGTATCCCTTAGTGGTGATCATTATCCGCTCACTTGCAGATTGAATTTCGATTGCACGAATAACATGGCAGAATATGAAGCTTATATCATGGGAATTCGAGCTGCCGTAGAGCGAAAGATCAGGGTGCTAGAAGTATATGGAGATTCTACACTAGTGATTTATCAACTTAAAGGTGAATGGGAGACCAGAGATCCCAAACTAATTGAGTATTGAAGGGTAGTTTTGGGATTGATTGAGGAGTTTGATGACATCACTTTTAATTATCTCCCACGTGATGAAACCAGATGGCAGATGCCTTGGCGACTCTGGCTTCTATGATCAAAGTAAACAGATCAGAAGATATGAGACCCATCCAAATGAGTATTCTCGAAGTTCCAGCTCATTGTTATAATCTGGAAGAGGAGGAAAGAGATGATCACCCTTGGTATCAGAATGTATTGCGATATATAAAAAATCTTGAATACCTAGAGCAGGCAACTGAAAATGAAAAAAGGGCACTCAGAAGATTGGCCTCTGACTACATTTTAAATGGGGACATCCTGTACAAAAAAAGAAAAGATCAAGTATTACTGAGATGCGCCGATGCTGTAGAGGCTAGGAAAATTCTAGAGGAAGTTCATGAGGGCGTTTGCGGAACACATGCTAATGGATTCACAATGGCCAGGCAAATAATGAGATTTGGATATTATTGGTCCACCATGGAAGGAGATTGTATCAGCTATGCCAAGAGATGTCATAAATGCCAAATTTATGGAGATAAAATTCATGTGCCTCCGTCACCCTTACACGTGATGACTTCCCCATGGCCCTTTTCCATGTGGGGCATGGATGTTATTGGACCGATCTCATCGAAAGCTTCAAACGGACACCGATTCATATTCGTGGTCATTGACTACTTCACAAAATGGGTAGAGGCTGCTTCATATGCTAGCGTCACTAAATCAGCAGTAAGTCGGTTTTTAAAGAAAGATATCATTTGTCGATATGGAATGCCCGAGAGGATCATATCAGACAATGCATCGAATTTGAACAACAGCACAATAGCAGATGTTTGCAGTCAATTCAACATCAAACACCACAACTCGTCTCCCTACCGTCCAAAAATGAATGGGGCAGTGGAAGCGGTCAATAAAAACATTAAGAAGATAGTGGGGAAGATGACCGAGACTTATAGGGATTGGCATGAGAAATTACCATTTGCACTCTATGCTTATCGAACGTCTGTCAGAACCTCTACTGGGGCAACACCTTTCTCATTAGTTTATTGGATGGAGGCAGTCCTACCTATTGAAATGCAAATACCTTCTCTTCGAGTTTTGTCAGAAATAAAACTGGATGAAGCTGAATGGATCCAAGCTCGATATGATCAATTGAACTTAATTGAAGAAAAGAGGCTAAGGGCTATTCGTCACGGTCAGATGTACCAAAAACGAATGATGCGAGTATATGATAAAAAGGTCCGCCCAAGAGAGTTTAAGGAGGGAGATCTGGTACTGAAAAAGATCCTTTCAATACAAAAGGATTTCAGAGGGAAATGGATGCCGAATTGGGAAGGACCATATGTGGTGAAGAAGGCTTTCTCTAGAGGTGCACTGATTCTGACTGAAATGGATG
The DNA here is from genome assembly GCA_005393395.2 of Gossypium australe. Taxonomy (NCBI): domain Eukaryota; kingdom Viridiplantae; phylum Streptophyta; class Magnoliopsida; order Malvales; family Malvaceae; genus Gossypium; species Gossypium australe. The sequence continues at coordinate 26,534,574 of CM016624.1, read as the reverse complement.
GAAAAAGCTTATCCAATCCCGTGAACTCGGATGCAGTCAAGAAATACTTTGCTTGAAGAGGCCAAAGGCGAAAACCCGCAAATGGCGCTTTGAGACTTTTAAAGAAAAAAAAAGAGGTCAAGACAAAAAACTCGCAAAGGGCGCCTCGGATCCAAATGATCTCGCTACACCCTAATAGACAAGGAACAAAGTCGGGGCACCAACAAAGTACTTTGAATCTTCTAAACACATGCTAAACCCAAAATAGTCTTCATAAAGTTTGTATGTAGAAGCCCAATCAATGATATCTAGGGCATCTAACCTTTGATATCCTTTTTCTCTTCTCAAAGAGACATGTTCTTTGACAGCTTTTCTTGTATTTCTGATAATTCATTCGACTCTTTTTGAAATCAATTTATTGTTACATGTTGCATTGAAATAATGATTGATGAACTAATAATTTCACAAAAGAGGTTCTGCATATTACTTTGGGAAATTTCTAGATAAAATAGAAGACTGAAACAGGACAATTGTTTAAAATTTCCACGTGTACAGATTGGAGATACAGGAGGAAGAAGAGCCTTAATAGAGACTATTTCCTTGAATTCTCTGTCCAGTCCAACGATTGTGACGGAGATAAAAATATATCATCGGCTCATGGTATGACAGGCCAATTTTTGATAGGAAAGGATTCGAAAAACCCAAAGTTGTGGTGGGATGAACCGAAGTTGAAACAAGTCCTATGTCCTTTATGTCACGATAAGGATAGGCAAAAAAAAGAGGGGGGTCGTAATTCCCAGGGGATGGTTTGAAGTTGACATGCGACTTATATCCCCAGGACTCATGGGCCCAAAATTTTCACAAGGGCAAAATGTTTAAGCAAAAAATGATGCTTCGAGAGGAATGAGGACAAAACCTTGAGGGATAAATAAGTGATAACACTTTAAATAGGAATCATACTCATACCATTTTTGCATCATAGCATTTGACTCATTTTGATCATGGCATCTTAATTACTAGGCATAAGCATGTACCCCTTCTACAGGTTATGTCCTTGAAAGGACAGTGTAGTAAGGTAGATTAAAGATAAGCAAGTCTGGCAGTCCTGATGTTTCAAGAGCAGACTGAAGATAGTAAGTCTGGCAGTCCTGATGTTTCAGGAGCAGACTGAAGATAAGCAAGTCTGGCAGTCCTGATGTTTTAGGAGCAGATTGAAGATAGCAAGTCTGGCAGTCCTGATGTTTCAGGAGCAGGTTGAAGAAAGCAAGTCTGGCAGTCTGATGTTTTAGGAGCGGATTGAAGATAGTGAGCCTGGCATCCTGATATTTCAGGAGCAGATTGAAGAAAGCAAGTCTGGCAGTCCTGATGTTTCAGGAGCATATTGAAAATAGCAAGTTTGGCATCCTGATGTTTCAGGAACAGATTGAAGAAAGCAAGTCTAGCAGTCCTGATGTTTCAGGAGCAGATTGAAAACAGCAAGTCTGGTATCCTGATGTTTCAGGAGCATATTGAAGAAAGCAAGTCTGGCAGTCCTGATGTTTCAGGAGCAGATTGAAGAAAGCAAGTCTGGCAGTCCTGATGTTTCAGGAACAGATTGAAGATAGCAAGTCTGGCATCCTGATGTTTCAGGAGCAGATTGAAGAAAGCAAGTCTGGCAGTCCTGATGTTTCAGGAGCAGATTGAAGATAGCAAGTCTGGCAGTCCTGATGTTTCAGAAGCAGATTGAAGAAAGCAAGTCTGGCAGTCCTGATGTTTCAGGAGCAGATTGAAGATAGCAAGTCTGGCAGTCCTGATGTTTCAGAAGCAGATTGAAGAAAGCAAGTCTGGCAGTCCTAATGTTTCAGGAGCGGATTGAAGATAGCAAGTCTGGCGTCCTGATGTTTCAGGAGCAGATTGAAGAAAGCAAGTCTGACAGTCCTGATGCTTCAGGAGCATATGGAAAACATTAAGTCTGGCATCCTGATGTTTCAGGAGCAGATTGAAAAAAGCAAGTCTGGCAGTCCTGATGTTTCAGGAGCAGATTGAAGAAAGCAAGCCTGGCAGTCCTGATGTTTCAGGAGCAGATTGAAGATAGCAAGTCTGGCATCCTGATGTTTCAAGAGTAGATTGAAGAAAGCAAATCTGGCAGTCCTGATGTTTCAGGAGCAGATTGAAAGTAATAAGATTTGGCATTCCTTAAATTGTAGGAAGCAGATCGAAGACATCGAGACTTATCTCCCTAAAGTCACAGTAGGGCGATGGGTCAAAGCGAAGCCACTCGGAGAATGGAAGCACTGAAGAAGTCAAGACTTAGTGAGACTAGGTAAAATTGGCTTTTTTAGAGTCTTTGCTCAATTCTTGTTACACGACAATGATCAAAGAGGGGCAGCTGTAATAGCCAATTTTGGCCTACTCCAGTAAAAGAAAAAACCCAAACAAATAATAATAAATCAGTCCGTTTAAATGTCCATTTACAGAACAAAAACGTCAACCCAAACCCAAAGCACTGCAAAACCCAAACTTACAGCAGCCCAATGGCCCAAAAACTTTAAAAAAAATTCGGCAGAGAAGAAACCCTGGTGCTTGGTGCCGCTGTTGCCCCATTGGCCATTGCCCACCACGCCTCTGTCAACACCGACCATGCCTCGGTCGACTTTTGTATGCCTCTGACGACGCACTATCGGCAACAACAAGAAGCGAAAACAACGAGAAATGAAAATGACAAAGACCAACAGAAAACGAAGTGAAAGAAAATAAAAAAACCAGTAAATCGGTTATATAAACCGAAGCAATTCAATTTTGTAAGGACCCTTTTTTACGAACACTGAAAATCGAAAGCAAGAATAGAGAACTAAAAGGTTGATTCCGATTATTGTTTCTATTATCTTTTTCTGCTTATTTATTTATTTATTTATCTTTTTTATTTTAAAACTTTTAGAAATTTAAAAAAAAATGAAAGAGAGGGGAAAGAAAACGAACCTAAATCAGAGCCGTCGTCGGAGCCCTTTTTTCCATCCTTGAAGCTGAACCAAAAGGGTTTGGGACGTCGAGGGTTTGTTTTGAAATAAGGGCTTCGAACGGAGCATCAAAGGCTTTTCTCTGTGCGTCGTCGGCCACTAGACGCAGTGGTGGTGCGACGGAACGACGGAGGGAAGCCCAACCATCGGAAGACGAAAGGGGAGAGAGGGTTGTACTTCTGATTTTTTGTGAGAAAGGGAGGAGATGGGAGAAAGAAAAGGCTGTGCTGCTGTTCATTTTAAAAATTTTAGGGTTTAGAACATTTTTTTCAGAAAAGTTGGGTTTAAATACCCTCATGAAACGGCACCGTTTGATCTATGGGGGGGACTGCGCATATCCCTTGAAAGGGATAATTTCGCACTTGGTCCCCCATCTTTGCGGTGCTAGATGATCAGGTCCCTTTTTACATTCTTTAGTTTTTTAAAATCTTACCCTCTTATTTCTACTGCGTTTTAATCTGGTCCCTGCCCCTTTTCCACTTTGATTTATTGCAATTTTGGTCCTCACGGTTTTAATCTGATTTCAATTTAATTTCCAACTTGTTTAAAAGGTCTATATATTTGTTTATTTTCATTTCATTTTATTATTTTTTAGTTTTTTTTATATTACTCTTATTAAACTATGTATTGTATATTTTAATTTTTTCGACAGCATTTTAAAATTATTTCATATATATTACTTACTTCTTTATTATGTATTCTTGACTTAAAATCGTTTTGTTAATTCTTTTAAATTGTTTTATGTGTTACTTCTTTTAAAATTGTTTAATTCTTTGTTCCTTTATTATTAATATTGATATTTAAAAAGTGTAAGCTATGTCATTATCGTTCGTGTATGCATTACAATTTGTTCGTTCGTATTTCCATATCATTGTTGTTATCATCATCGTTATTTTTATATTGTTTTTTCACTATTATCATTAGAATTCATGCATATTAATATTTTAGATCAATGATACTAATGTTACATATCATGTGTATTATGCTATTATTACGCAAAATTTGTGTTGCATTAACCATTATTCGATACATCAAGCTTTAAAATGATCGATATTCAGTATTTAGAAGTTTGGGGGGATCGTGCCCAATCGTGCTGGGTCTCAATTTCCCGTTCGTCTAAAATACTAAATATCCTTCTAAGATTTTGACCATGTCTTCTTAAATAAGGCAATATTTCGTGTTTGGACATCCGAGGGATCGTGCCCAATCGTGCTGGGTCTCGTTTTTTTAGTTTGTCTGAATAGTGGGATACCCTTCTTAAAATTACAATGTGTGAATTTTGGAAATCATGGGATGATCTTGGCATTGAGGAGTGAACATCGTGTCCAATCATGCTGGATGTGATATTTCATCTGTAACGACCCAAAATCCGTGGGCACCGGAAAAGTGTGTTATCAGGCCTCCGTCTTAGTAAATCGAGTTAGTAAATAATTATTAGGAGTAATTATGAGTCTATTAGTGTGTTTAATTAGATTTTTATTTAGTGAATTTAGCTTAATTGAGAGAAATTAGGAAAAAAGGACTAAAGTGAATAAAGGGTAAAAGTTGAATTGTAGATTAAAAGAAAATAAAAAGGACTAAAATGGCAAATAGACCATTTAGTATATTTGAGGCGGCATAAGCATAAAAATCTGAGATTTTTATGTGTTAAAATATATTATTATTATTATTAGATAATTATGTTAATATAATATTATATTATATAATAAAGTAATAGAATAAAAGAAAAAGAAAAGAAGAAAAGAAACAGAGAGCATACGAAGCAGGAAAGAAAGAAGAAAAAGAAAGGAAAAAGGAAAAACTAAAGATTCAAGGTTTTAAGCTTTAAAAGGTAAGTTGATTTAGTCCTTTTCTTTTAATTTTGATACTTTATAAGATTTAGAATAAAGTTTTGATGAATTTAAGTTGAAGATTTTGAAGTTTTAGAGTTTTTTAATATAGCTTATGATGAATAAAATGATGAATTAGTGGTTTAATTGAAAGAATTTGAAGTTAGAATTGGATAAAGGACTTAATTGTAAAACAAGCTATAAGAAAACAGTTTTGGAACAGCAGCAGTAGAGTAAGTTTGAAAATTCACCAAAAATCGTAGAAGTGGAATTAAAAGTTGAGTAAGATATGAAATTAAAGCTTATTGAGTCTATTTTCATATGAAAGAAACAGAGAAAGAAAAGAAATTCTGTATTTTGAGATATTTAGATTTTGGTAAGACTGGTTCAGAGTGATTTCGAGATCCCCAGTTCTGACTTGTAAAAATCATCAAAAATTGTATAAAAATAATTTGGGAACATAATTCATATGGTTAGATTCCTTAATGAGTCTAGTTTTAGAAGAAATAAACTATAACATCATCTGAATTCTATATAAAAAGATAATTAATTTTTAGTGAAGAAGGGTCGGAACTGCCAGACAGCAGAACAGGGGTGACTTTAAAGAATAAACTGTACTAATTGGCTAAATCAAAAATTCTGAAAATTTTAAGGCAAGAAGATATGTGAGTCTAGTTTCATAGAAAATTTACGGATCTTAATTTGGAATTCTGTAACTCAAGATATAGATGATTTAGTGACAATGACTCAGGTAGACAGCCTAGAAAGAACTTATAAGTAAATAATAGAAATGTGTACAAAGAATGTGGAATGAAGAATAAGGGTAGGAATTGAATAAAATTCAATTACTTATTGTAATTTAATGCTATAATTAATAATGTAAATTGTTATTATTATTGTAGCAAACAAGGAAATCGAGACGTCTAATACGAAGGGGAAGGAAAAAGTGATCGAGGAGTAGCTCGAGAAAATATCGGTTTGTATTATCATAATTCAAGTTATTTATAATTGCATGTTTAATTTCAATGTATGTGTATGAAAAATGAAATTTAGGTAAGAATTGATGTTTGAATTGAATATGACTTGGACTTAATTGATGAATATGTGTTAGTATTGAATTAAAAATATTGATATGAAAGGTATATTGAATTAATTTGTGAAATTAAATTGGAAGTGGTTTGAGATTGAGATTGAGATTGAGATTGAGATTGAGATTGTATTGATAATATGTATGAATTGAATCCGAATGATTATGATCAGTTGAAAGTGAAAGTGATATGAATATGTGATTTAAATACCCTATTAACTAGTCGGGCTGAGTCGGATATAATTGGCATGCCATAGGATTGGAAGTGTTCTGGGATTCTTCGACCTTGAGTCGATGAGACACTAGGTGTCATATTATTTATTTCGGATAGATTCAATAAGGTACTGGGTACCACTTTACTTCGGCTAGGCCGATGAGACACTGGGTGTCACTATATTGCTTCGAACTATCCGATTAGGCACTGGGTGCCAGTATGGTGTGTTTGGTTGGATCCGAGTATCCGCCAAAGTCCGAGTCATGTTAATAGGGGTAGCTATGTGAAATAAGAAAATTATATGAATTTGATTATTTGAACCTCTGAATGAAAGAGATATTGTGATACGAAAATATATGTGATTGAGAGATGAACCAGAGGTTCATGAACAATTGGAATTCTATGAATGAGATATTAATTCAAATATTAAAATTGTTACATTGGAAATATAACAACTTAGTATAATTATATGTATAATGTGTTATTTATCTAAGTATGTTTACGATATTTGATCATTGTTATAAATTGAATTATGATAATACCACTGAGTAATTCCAATACTCAGCGTACGGTTTGTTTTCCGTGCGCAGGTTAGTAGAGTTTCTGACCCGGTCCAGCATCCAAATCCAATCCGACTCCAACAAGAGGATTTTGGTGATGAAATTCTTCCTTTTGTTAAGTGGCATTATATGAATTATGAACATATATATATATATACTTAAGTTAAATGCTTTAGTTGTATTTAATGATTATAATATTTTGGATGAGGAAAATGATATAAAGTTATAAAATGATAAATTAGTATTGGTTGTTTTGGTCTGAATTTGCAAGGGGATTTAGGTGAAAATAAGCAGAAATACTGCCGAAATTTTATAAATAAAAGAAAAACTTACGAAGAATTTTCTAGAATGATTGAACAAGTTTCTTTCTACTTTTAATATATGCTTAGGCATTGAAAGTCCAATATAGGTATTTAATTATTAAATTATACTATGAATGCTATTTTATTTGTGAATAATTAGTAAATTGTTTGATATGTCCAGTAATACCTTGTAACCCTGTTCCGGCGACGGTTTAGGGTTAGGGGGTGTTACATCATCTCTTCAGAACAAGAGAATTCAATATCCAATTCAAATTATCCAAATATTTTCTAAAAGGATTCATATTTTAAAATTTTCAACTTTCGACATTGAGACATTGATTAATCAATTTGGTACCAATTTAGGGCTTGACGAGGGTGCTAACCCTTCCTCGCACGTAATCGACTCCCGAACCCGATTTTTCAAAACTTCGTAACCAAAAACTCTGTTTTAGTAAACCAAAACGTTTTATTAAAACAAAGGTGATTCGATCACACCAAATAAAGATCGGTGGCGACTTCCGTTTTATTTTCATTTTCAAAACCAAGTCGATTCCCGTTTTTCAAAAAAATGGTTACGACAACGTTTATAGTATGGCATACCTAAATCCTAAGTGGATGCCAGACTACTATGTGTGTGCGACTCATACACTTTGATTTAAGTAAAAGCCTGAGTTCAAATAGATAAGGAACTGAAAGCTGGTGCATTAGGTGTACAACTTTTGTAGTATGTAGTATCATTCACATAGTGAAATTCATAGTACAAAACATGGGTAAATGATATCCTTTTATTAGTATTACATGGTTGATGAAATGCAAACGTGACCACGGGTCGTCCGTCTTTGTGATGGATGACTTGATCACTATTTGATAGTGATTGACTTTTCATGAAAGAAGATGTAATGGTTACTATGAAATAAAATATGATCATATTAGGAGAACAGATATTATCCCAAAGAAATTAAGAATATCCTTTGAGGGTAACACACTTATGACAAGGTCATTGGACGAGTATTGAGTAGTTGCTTCCATAATGGTATGTCGTTGGGGAGAGTTCAATTACGATACTATAGTGGAATGACTTCGTGCCTAAATGAGTTTATAATTAATGGGCGAAAAGCCAAAACTTAATTATAAATCATTTGAGCCTCAACTACATATGTCCAATCGGTCCCTCCGTTAGCTCGTTGAAACTAGAAATGAATTGCGTGTTTGAATAGAAATTAATGGAATGAATAGGAAAAGAGAAATGAGAAACATTCAAGAATGATTATGATTTTCTCTGAAATGGAGAAATGGAATATTTGGAAATGAATATAGGTTTCCAAAAATAGAAATTGAAATAAAAATAAAAATGGAAATGATTCATTTTCAATCCTATATGGATTACTTAAAAAATGATTGCAAGAATGAGTTTATGTTTTTGGGCTATTTTGAAGCTCGAAAATAAAAATAAACCATCTGTCATAGTGAACATGTTAAATTGTGAAATATTTTTAAAAGAAATAAAACCTAAATTAAAATCCTAAATCTACTAACTAAACCCTAAAAACAGTATAAGGTGTGCCTCGTATTTTTAGCTGAACAAATAGCGACGTTACGATGAGAAGCTTCCCGACGTTGTGACGATGGACAATGTCATGACGATGCGAATGGGGATGTTGCAACGTGGCAACATGTTTCCTACATAAATTGGGTTTCTTCTCCTAGTTAAACTCTACTATCTTTTCCCAATTAAACTCTTATTACTCTAGGGATATTTTAGTATGATTAGACCTCTAACCTTAGCCTATTTAAAGGGGATTTATATCATTGTTTTGTGCTGCCAATTAAGAGGAAATTAAAAATGTATACTATAGGGCTTTTCTTTTTGGGGCGACAAGATATAGTCGCATATGGAATTTTGGTGAGAGTTTGAGAGAATTTTGTGAAACCCTTTTTGTGAGAGCTTTGGGTGTGAGCTTTGTATTCAGGGCTTGGGTTTTTGTATTCTCATTATACTCTCGTTTTGTTTTGTTTACTCCATTAATGTTAAAGTCGATGCCTCATTTGCCCATGATTTTTTATTCTTTGAGGGGTTTCCACGTAAAACATTTGCGTTCTTTCTTCTCCATTTTTACTATATCTTTGTTTATACGGGTCGATCTCCAACAAACGACTTGGCCAAAAGCTCCCAAGCTTAACTTATGCTTAACTATTTATAGGCAAAGTTGTTCAATTTAGGTCAAACACAAGCCTTAATCTCACTAAATATGGATTGTGTGGACTGAAACACCCTTAATTAATTTTTCCCTCCATTAAACATGTGTCGCGACACACAAATTCGAATGTTAATTCCGGAATTGGTTTAGTTGTGTTGCGACCCCATAAGTTTGTGTTGCAACTCGACCGTCATTCCTAATGCTTTTGGGCTTAAAAATTTGTGTCTTGCACACTCAATGAAGCTCATTAAAATCACCTTAAGGTCAACATTTGCCCAAGAGGTCAACTAACTCGAAATATGGCGTAAAAATGCTTATTTTGCAATAATTTAAATTTAAGCTAAGAAAACTGAAAATGCAATAAAATATATTAAAATAGCTAGAAAACAAACTCATTAAATGCCAAAAAGTACTTAAATTGTCACTACAATTTGTTGTGGTAGGTCAACCATATAATCACCAAAAAATGCACTAAGAATGAGGCCAAAATATGTTACTTTTGACACTTATCAAATATCAAACTAACCCTAAAACATAAATCTTGCATTGGCTTTTGGGTATGGCTACTTTGATCACTTATGCAAATATAATTTGTCTTTTATTGGTAAAAATACCATGAAGGTCCTTGTATTAAGTGTTAGACTGTAATTTACCCTCTTTCATTAAAAAATGGGTAACTAGTCCCTATAAGTTAGATAACAAAATTTAATAGAAAGAACTAACGTAATAATTAAAGAGCTACACATGATGTCATGTGTGCATCATGATGACGTACATGGACATGTTTTTAACAATAGATATAGAGGATACTTTTAATAAAATAACTAATTTGCTCTTTGATTTAATATACAATAACTAATTTATCTATTTTTTAAATAAAATAAATAAATTACAATTTAACTTTTAATACAAAAACCTGCATCATTTTATTTTTGTGTGGGGAGAAATGTAATTAAATAGAAAGGATAGATGACATGCAATGTGGTGAAGGTGTTTTCTTTTAGGCTTTTTTACCTAAATAATACAAAAAAATAAAATTAACAACTGAAATGGTATGCCCATAAGATTATTTATCAAAATGGTATAGTTTTATTGATAGGCGGCACCGGACTAAAATGTAATGATGTAAAGTATTTAGGGACTTGTTATGCAATTTTTACATTTAGAATGGCTACTTAAAAAAAAGGGAAAAGGTGCCGCCTGACAGTGTGGCAGCACCAAACTTTAAATATGACTAATTGTCTTGTAAGCCCTCCTTATTTATTATTTTCTTTTTATTTCCTTTCATCTCACTATATTGTTTTTAAACAAGCCCTTAACCTATTTTTGTAGTTAAATAAGCCCTTTAACTTATGGTTTTTACTCATAAAAGCCTTTTATTTTAATATTAAAGTAAATATATTTTACCCAAATTAAAGCTATTTAAAAAAATATAAACTAATTCACATTTTATGTTGTTGTGAATTTGATGAGATTAGCTTATTAAATAAAAAATAAAATTTTAAAATTTCTTGAGAGTGCTTATATACATGATATTCTTAACTACTCTTTTGAAAATTTTGATTACTTTTTTAGATTTTATGTTGATGTTAAAGTGTATATAATTTTTATTGCATCAACAAAAAATTAAAATAAGAACTTGAAATTCAAAATATATTTACTTTAATATCAAAATAAAGGGCTTTTATGAGTAAAAACAATAAGTTAATGGCTTATTTAACTACAAAAATAGGTTAATAGCTTGTTTAAAAACAATATAGTGAATTGAAAGGGAATAAAAAGAAAATAATAAATAAGGAGAACCCACAAGGCAATTAGCCATATTTAAAGTTTGGTGCTGCTTGCTACACTGCTAGGTAGCACCTTTCCCTTTTTTTTTTAGCAGCCACTCTAAATAAAAAAATTGCATACAGGTCCCTAAATAGTTTAGATCATTATATTTTAGTTCGATGTCGCTAATTTAACCGACCGCATCAATAAAGTTATACAATTTTGGTAAATAATTTTATGAGCATACTATTTTAATTATTAATTTTATTTTTTTTATTATTTAGGTAAAAAAGCGTTTCTCTTATTTTAATCTACTATTATATTTTAGGACAAAACAAGCCACCTACCGTTGTCTGATTCTCCATTGTAATAATGCCATGTTGATGTATCTCTCAGCCTTGGAAGAGATGCTGTACGTTACAAATTCAGATAATAACAAAATTGGTAAGCTGCTAATAATCTCCACTTAATAGTAAAAATTTAGTATCTATTTCAAATAATTTCATTTCCCACCTCCAATTATAGAAAAACAAGATGGTGGTGTTAATCTTTTAACTAATTGGGCCATCTCTATTTTAAAATACTAGCCTTGTCAAAATACTTAGCCTTCCTAATCAGTAGAGCAGAAAAGTCCCACCTACCACCTATGGGGGGCAATAATGGGAAAACACTGCAGCAGCCACTATAAATTGAAGAGGCCATAAACGCTGTTAAATGCAGTTAACAATTTGGATACAACAGCCAGCCAAGGACTACAACAATGGTGGTGAAGGTATATGGCCCAGCCTTTGCTTCTCCAAAGCGAGTGATTGCATGTCTTATTGAAAAGGAGATTGAATTCGAGACTGTCCCTGTTGATTTGCTGAAAGGAGAGCACAAAGACCCTGAATTTCTCAAGCTCCAGGTCACCTTCTTAAGCACCCCCTCCCCTTTTTTTTTTTTTTTTTTGTTAAAAAACTCCAGTTCTCAGTTAAAATTAATATTAAACAATCAATCATCTCAATCTCTTCTTTGCAGCCTTTTGGAACAGTTCCTGTCACTCAAGATGGAGATTATATTTTATATGGTAATTTATCTCCTGTTTTTCTTACATGTAGATTCAGATGCTATCTTCTCCCCCAATTTTTTTAGGGTCTTTGAGAATATATAAGATTAAAATAAAGGGCACTAAAAATTTATTCTTACTGATTGATTTTTTTCTCTATTAAAAAGCTAAATATATTTAGTTGTATTATTAAAAATTGGTGCTAATATGTGTGGTATGTCATGTGCACTTTATATTAACAAATAAAGATTAATTTTTAACAATAAAAATAAATAAAATTTTTATAAAATGATCAATTTATTAGAAAAATTAATTTATCGTAAAAAAGGTACTTGCGGTTTAATCATAGTGGTTGAGTGGTTCCAGTGTTTCATATTAATTATAATGCAAGTGATAGTCCTTTTCCTAGAAAACAAAGAAAGCAGTGGTGCCGGAGAATTAATACGATTGATAAAAGTACCTAGGAAGACTTTAATTTGTGAGTGCTGACTTTTTAGCAAAGAAAGATGACATTCTAAACCACTTTCTTAAAAACAATTCTTACTTTAATATTCATAATAATTAAACAGTACCAAATGATGATTTTTACAATTTGGGTTCTGCAGAATCCCGTGCAATCATAAGGTACTATGCAGAAAAATACAAATCACAAGGGACTGATCTACTGGGAAAGACAGTAGAGGAAAGGGGTCAAGTGGAAAATTGGCTAGAAGTTGAGGCACACAATTTCAACCCACCAATTTACGCCTTGACCCTACATGTGATGTTTGCTTCCAAGATGGGGTTCCCTCCTGATGAAAATTTGATCAAGGAAAGCGAGGAAAAGCTAGGCAAAGTGCTGGATATTTATGAGGAGAGGCTGTCAAAGAACAAGTACTTAGCCGGTGATTTCTTCAGCCTTGCTGACCTGAGCCACCTGCCATTTACTCAGTACTTGGTGGGTCCAATGGGAAAGGAATACATGATAACCAGCAGGAAGCATGTGAGTGCTTGGTGGGATGATATTAGCAGCAGACCGTCCTGGCAGAAGGTTCTCCAGCTCTATGCTCCTCCTTTCTAAGAATTGAAAATGATGCAATCTGGGGATGGGATCTTTTCAATAATGTCTGCTTTGTTGTTTAGCAGTTTGGTTTGATTTGGGGTCTGGTCTTTGTCTGTTTTAAGAGGCCAACTAGTTATCCTATGTTAGCTATAGTTCAATAAAATGTTGATAGGGGTAGGGGGGTTACAGTTATCGTTGTGTTTGCCTATGTTTGATGTTATGAATAAAGATGAAGAAATCATGGAGATATCAAAGAGAATCAAGTGCTCAATTGAATGTGCTTCAAAGGCAATTTTTTTCCTTTTATTTTCTATGGTTTTATTACTTATTGATTTTCTTTTTTTTTGGTTTAAAATTTTGAAATAATTGTCCAAAAGGTTTTGGTAGTATTGGCATCGGCATTAATAAAAGCTGAGCTATTAACATAATTTGAATCCAAATCACATTTAGGTTGATAAACACCTTATCTATCAAGTTAATACAGAGTTTAAGTTAATCGTAGTGTTTATTTATTGTTAATAATTTATACAAAATTTATGATTATAAGTAGTGTGAAAAAGGTAAATTATTTACTGTGATATCAAACAAGTGAAGTGGCTTAAAAAAATTGGAAATCTAATTTTCGTAAGTCAGGGTCCTACCATTTATTCCCTGTTTAGCGAATTTGCTGCTCATTGAGCTTAGCTTTATCTAATTTTCGTAAACACATCTCTTTTACCGTAGGAATGAGGTAATTAATTATATTCATTCAATTTGCATGTAAAGATACGTAATAAAAACTTAGATATAGTAATTATTCATTCAATTTGCATGGAAAGATATGTATTAAAATAATTTACTTTAGAAAATAAAAAATGATTTAGTTTTAAACTTAATAATAATATTTATAATAATTTAATAATATGAAGTGTTTAGAGCAGTGCCATGAACAATGCCCACTACCATCCGGCATAACTCATTCCCATAACTTGCCATGGCAAATTGGTAATTTTTGTAAACAAATATCTTTGAGGCATGCTCTTTGTTGATATTTTGTACCCATCTTTGAACAGCAAGACTAATCTATCTTGAAGATTGATTTGGGTTTGATCAAACAAATCGAATTTCTATTTTAAGAAGATTGAATAACTTGAATATTTGAAAACTTATATTAGACTTATTAAAAATAATTTCCGTACTCATTATCATACTTTATTTGCTTTATCTATGAGAAGATTGATTATAATTAATTTAGTATGTTATAGCAAATCAAAAGTAATTTAAATACTTGAGATTTGTATAGCTTTTGTAAAGAGAGATTTAGCACTTATTCCTCCTTACTGAGTAACTTGATTTCGGCCTAAGTTTCAAGGGAAAACTTAGAAAAGAGAGATTCTAACTACAAAATTTGGGATAAATTTTAAAATTATATATGAATTTTGATTTAATATACAATTGTATATATGAATTTTAATTTCGTGCAATTATATACTTGAAATTCTAATTGTGTTCAAATTTATACTTGAAGTTTTAATTTTGATTTAATTATACACATTTAAAGAAGTAAATACATCAACTCATTTTTATATTGAATAAATATAATTATTTATGTATGCAACATATAAAATAAATTAATAAATAATTGTGTTAATAATTTATAAAAATTGGACCAAATCAAAATTTTATGTATAAAATTACACAAAATTAAAATTCACATATATAATTGCACATTAAAATATTATTCATGTATGATTTTGAGATTTATCTCTACAAAATTAAAGTTAATGATTTGGTGAAAGTTAGAATTTGTAGTCACTTGTATGGAATGTCGAACCGGATAAACATATAAGTATGTTCATGTTTTGTTCTTCAGCAATCTATAAAGCAATTGGTAATTCACGCTGCTTCTAACACTTCATAAATTTCTTGCAAGTTTTTAACTTTACAATCTGATTCAATTAGGGTTGAGCTAATATTAGATTATATATTTTTTTGTTTAAGAGGAATTCTTTTTTTTTAACGAATATAAACTATAAATAAGTGTGTATATATATATATATATATATATAGTTGAAACCATTTGTTCTATGTTGAAAAAAAACAGGGATCGATTGGAAAATAAAAAATGGAGTCGCCACCGACCTTTTTCGAGGTGTGATCGGATCACCTTGAAATTGAAAACTTTAACAAAACTTTGGTTTATTAAAAACATATTTTGGCCTACGAAAACTCGAGAAAACAGGTTCGGGAGTCGGTTACGTACGAGGAAGGGTTAGCACCCTCGTAGCGCCCAAAATTGGTACCTAATTGATTATTTAATGTCTTTATGCCGAAAATTTGAAAAGATTCTAAATTATGATCCATTTGCTTAAAAAAAAACTGACACTTGAACAAATCAAATTGGATGCTATGACCCTCTTATTTCAAAGAAATAGAATGTCATCTCAGTGAATTAGGGCACGGCATTTCTTATTCTCGAAACTGAGCTTGTCTTTTAAAACTCGTGTATTAAAGTTTGGAAAAGATATTCAGTTATTCGGGCTATATGAAAAATTGGAACACAGTGAGTTAGGACACAATTTCTCAAAATTCCCGAAGATAGAACATTGTCTTTGTTTTTTTTAGAAATCCTTACCTCGAGATGATAAAATGTCACATCCAGTGAGTTAGGACGCAACATCTCGAACTCTCGAGAATAAGCTTTTATTTAAAATTTTTGTACATTTTTATTAGAAGAAAAAGGGATACTTGGTTGTTTAGATTTAACGAGAAGAATCGGAACCCAGTGAGTTAGGGCACGATTTTGTCAAAACCTCCAAACACGAGCATTGCCTTATTTTTTATAAGCTTTCCGATAAGCGATTTTAAAACCGGCTCAAAATATATTTATTTAGTTTGTTTGGAACAAGAATGAAACCACCAATATCAATTAAAATGTTAAAATTGAATCATGATGCGATAATGTGAAAAAAGCAAAGTTACAAACATGGAATAATATACATGGGTAAGATATTATACAAATGAATAACCATGATATGAAATTTGAAAAGAGCAAATTTGGGTACATAAAATAGCAAGCAAATTAATACAACTAATATATAGCCAAATAAATAAACAACTAATGTATATAAAATAGTTTGCATCAATTTAAATAATACATATGTAATAAAAACTTGATATAAAATAATGTATATAAAAATAATAATTACATATGAAAGTATTTGGAATAAATAAATATATAATTTAAAATAGGTTTCTTTTAAAGAGACAAGTTATATACATAAACAAATTTAAGAGAAAATATTTATATGTATATATACGTGAATAAATTTAAAAGAAAATATTTACATAAAATAATACGAAATCAATAATATATAGACATAAAAAATAATTTAATATAAATTATATATGTATAAAAAAGAATATATATATAAAATAAAATTGATGAAAATAACATAGAGAAATAAATAATATCTAGAACCATTTAAAATATATAATATATAATATTGATTTTTGAAAAAAAGAATAATTAAAAAAATAAAAAATAATTAAATAAAATATTAAAGGACTATATTGAAATCAGAACAAAATTAGCGAGCTAAAAACAATAAAATAAAAAAGAAATCGAAAAAGGACTAAAATGCCATGCGCGTGAATTAAAAGGGACTAAAAGCGCAATTTACTTGAGTTATTAAACGTAACGTTTAATTAGGGATTAAATTTAAAACTGTGCAAAATTTTTGGGCAAAATTAAAATAAAAGAAAACTTAATTTAAAAAAGACTAAATGATAACATGATTATTTTGCATGATTTCTTGTATGTAATTTGGTTTATTTCTGAATTAGTCCCTCCTAAATTTGTATTTTTATGATTTAAATCTTGTTAGGGATGCAATTAAAAGCAAGCTAAAAAGGGCCAAATTGAAAGAAAATCATGAAAATGAGGCCAAATCAAAAAGATGGAGGAAGCCAAGGACACATCAAGCAATTTGACTTTGTAAAAAGCCAAATATGGAAAATCCTATTTTTAGTTTATTTTATTTTTAATTATTTTTATTTTTAATTATTTAAGATTTTATATTAAATTAATTAAGCCTATTTTTAGTAAACCCCATGTATATAAATAGGGGTTATTTGTATTTGGAAAATCATCAATCAAATACTTCTTTTCCTATTCCTATTTGGTGTTTTATTTCTCTCTTTTCCTATTTCAATTTTGAATAGGATTACTTCTTTTTCCTTCAAAGCTAACGTCAAACATGCTGCCAACCTCCAATCCAATTGTTCGGTTTTCCAAAATTGGTGCAATTGCTTTCCAAGCCCCTTTCCCTTTCCGAAATTCCATCACCCTTCACACCAAGCCAAAACACATTTCACAACTTGCAGGCATGAATAAATTCATGCCACACTAAATTCTATCTTAGCCTTAGGCCGGTACTCTGTTCGGCCGGTACTCTGTTCCGTCGGGAATCGTGAGATTTGTATCCGCGCAAATTATCCTTCCAATCGGTATTCGCCTTTTTCCTAAGTATCGAGATAGATAAATCATCCCTTAAGGTTGAATTTGATTCCAAGTCAAAGTGCACGTTGGATTGGGGTCGTATTTGCCGACAGTTGGAGATTCGAGTCAGTCGTGCTATATTTGAGTTTCCGAGAACAAATCAAGGAAGAGGTGATCGGGTTTAAACGACCCACGCGGTTGAGGCCGTTGATTCGAGTTGGGTTCTTCAGAACGCAAGGCTACCGGAATCTTCAATCGGGAACACACGTATCTCGGTTAGATAATCGCTAAGGGTTGGTTTGCAGGTCATACCGAAACCAGCTACGGAAGAAGGAATTGGTGGTTAGGACGTTCTTAATCGCTATAACCAGCTTATCGTTTAGAGGAGAAGATCAATTTTCGATGATCGATTCTTGACTCAAAATTTACCGAGTCTAAGGCTAAGGCTTATTTACTTTGATTTCAAGCCCAAATTTAATATTTGATTTCTAATTCGTTTAATTATTCTGTTTCAATTAGTTAGTTTTTAAACATCTTAAAACACCCTTGATTTATTTATTTTTCTTGACAGGTTCGTTTGAAGTCGTGGCCATGACAACTGCCCAGATGTAAATCCGATCGAGAGAGAGAAACAATTTTGAGTAAATCCAGTCTCTGTGGGATCGACCCTACTCCCTATACTGCTTAAATTTTCAATTTAGGTGTAGGATTATATTGGTGGAATCGACGACCATTAGTTTTGGCGCCGTTGCCGGGGACTGGCAACACTTACAATTGTTCAAATCGTCTTCATGACCAGATCTTCACCAGGAGATCTCGAATACGACCTAGAGACCGAGAAATCAGCACGAGCGTGACGAAAAGAGTCGGAAGCTCTTAAAACGCGCAAGTAAAGCATAAGCTGAACTAGGACAAGGGATCCTAGAATTCGACGTCGAAAAGTTGAGTGAAATAATTCATTCAGAGGCAATTCGACGTGGGAAACAAGTCGAAGTGGTTGGACCTGAGACCAAACCACTTCTTGAAGCAAGAGACAACCTTGGTGAACCAGAAAGGATGGCAAACCGAACCATTCATCAACTAGCCGCTGCTCCCAATGAGCAAACACTGTTATGCATCAACTATCCAATCAGAAGAACCCCGTTCGAGTTGAAAGCAGGCTTGATTCATCTTTTGCCCACTTTTCGAGGCTTGAAGAACGAAAATCGACACACCCACTTGAGAGAATTCCACATGGTCTGCTCAAGCATGAAACCCCAGGGAGTAACCTAATATGAAATCAAACTTCGGGCCTTTCTTTTTTCTTTAGTTGATACAACAAAAGAATGGCTATTTTACTTACCTCCCGATTCTATCGCAACGTAAGATGACTTATCTCGTGTATTTCTTGACAGATTCTTTCCAGCATCACGAGCGGCTGAACTTCGGAGGGACATAGTGGGAATTCGCCAAATGGAGAGTGAATCGCTCTACGACTATTGGGAGTAGTACAAAAAACTGTGTGCAAGTTGTCCTCAACACGGGTTGACCGAACAATCACTTCTTCAATATTTTTACGAGGGTTTGCTCCCTATGGAAATGAAGATGATCGATGCTGCTAGTGGAGGGGCGCTGGTCAATATGACTCCTCAAAGGGCAAGATAATTGATATCCACCATGGCGGCAAATTCTCAACAGTATCGGCCGAATTTAAAACCCACAAGACGGGTTCATGGGGTAAACATTTCATCTTTAGAAGATAAATTGGATAAGGTTACGAATGTTGTTCAATATTTACTTACAGAAAAGAAGAATCCGACCCAACTGTGTGGAATTTGTATGTCTGAACATCTGACGGATTTGTGCCCAATCCTTAACGACAATTCAACGGCACATGTTGATGTTGTCGGAGATTTTTCGGAACCTCCGCAAAGACGCTATGATCCTTTCTCCAACACCTACAATCCTAGGTGGAAGGATCATCCCAACCTAAATTACGGAGCTAATCCCCGATATAATCCATCATACCATCCGAGACCTCTGCAACCACCACAACAACAACACAAGCCGAGGACATCTCTAGAAGCTGTTGCGGAAAGACTTGCTACCGATGCTGCAAAATATCAACAGAGGACAGACGCATCAATACAAGAGCTAACTAATCAAGTTAGTAAACTCTCGATGGTAGTTAATCGTTTGGAGTCCCAAGGTAAGCTGCCGTCCCAAACTGAGCATAATCCTCGACACAATGTAAGTGCTATGACCTTAAGGAGTGGGAAGGTTTTGGAGCCAGTACCTGGCATGAGTCATGCACGCGACGCTGGTCGAGATGAGAAGAAACTTGACAAAAAGACTCATGTGGAGTCAATACCAAAAAAATCATTTGCAGTACCACCTCCATTTCCTGGAAGACTAGTCCAATGCAAGAATGAGAGAGAAGAGAAGGAGATCCTCGACACCTTTCGAAAGGTAGAAATCAACATACCTCTTATTGATGCGATTAAAAGAATTCCACGGTATACAAAATTCTTAAAAGAATTATGCACAAGTAAGAGGAAGCTCTTGGGCAATGAAAAGGTGAGAGTTGGAGAAAATGTCTCCGCTGTTTTACAAAGGAAAATACCATCTAAATGTAAGGATCAAGGTATGTTTTCCATATCTTGCAAAATAGGTAGTGTCAGTATTAAAAAAGCCATATGTGACTTAGGCGCATCAATTAATCTTATGCCTTTGTCAATTTATAAACTACTTAATGTGGGTCCTTTAAAGGAAACAGGTGTAATTATTCAGCTTGCAGATAGATCCATAGTGCATTCAGAAAGAGTGCTGGAGGACGTTCTTGTTAAGGTAAACGAGCTGATATTTCCTGCAGACTTCTACATTATCGACATGGAGGATGACAACTCGGCCAATTCATCTGATATACTTCTTGGGAGACCATTCTTGAGTACCGCGTAAACGAAAATTGGCGTTTTGAGTGGAGCACTCACCATGGAATTTGATGGTGAAATGGTTAGGTTTAATGTTTATGAGGATATGGGACATCCCAATGATAAGTTACAAATTGTATCTTGCAGGAATGTTGATCTTGATGTTAAGCAAGAGGAATTATCGATAATCCAAAAACCAATACGTGAAGTTGTCATGAAAGCCTCGAAATTAGAGCTGAAATCATTTCTAGAACATACAAGTATTTCAACAGAGAAAAATGCAAACTTGAATGAAGAAGCTCAAAGACTCGTCAATCCACTAATGATAGAGGAACCCGGAAGGGGCTTCAAGGATAGTGAAAAAAGGTCGAAACCTTTCTGTAAGGACATCCAAGTGCACAAGATGGAGAACTTAATTCTCAATAAGCCAAACGGATAACATTTAAGGTCGTCGAGCTAACGACATTAAACAAAAGCGCTTTTTGGGAGGTAACCTAAATTTCTTTTCATTTATTTAATTTTAAGTTTTAGTAAGATTTAGGGTGTAAATAAATAAATTTTTATTTAATTTAGTTGATTTGATGTTTCCAGGAACATAGTGGAGATCATGAATATTTTCAAAAGTTGGATAATAGTGATGGCGCGGGCACGACATGCTAATTTGGTGACAAATATTTACCTAGAAACAAACCCAACTACTTAACCTTCATAAAACACCAAAACCCAAACCCAATACCCATCCACACTTACCCAAAAACGCCCTCAAAACAAACCCTCTCCCTCACAACCAACCAACTCTACCGTCACCATCTCTGTCACCGTCCCAGCATCCGTCGTCGCCGTTGCACTACCATCATCGACGCCACTACACTACCATCGCCGTCTTCCCCTCTCTTTGCTATATGGTTAAGGTGTGGCAATGGGTATATGCATGTCTAGGATTGGATCTAGGGAAAGCTTGGTACTTAAGCGGTCTTAATGACTCACCTCCTCTTCTCTGGAATCCTACCTGATGCATAGTATCTGTTCACTTTAGCCAATGAGGACTTGATAACGGGCCAAGGTGATCCTCAGTAGGTGGTTCGACGGATAGAGGGACTCAGAGGTGGCTAACTAGCAAGACAATTAGACCTGTTGTTCTCAATATCTAAATTGTCGGCACCCCTACTTCGTGTTATTTTGTTCCTTCAGGTACACGGGCTATTCACGGAAATATGGTTTTTCGCCAACGTCCACACATCAATACTAGAGAACAAGAGGAGAGGCACGTTTAAGCTGAACCGAAGTGAGACTTGGAACGATGGAAAATCAAGTCTCCACAATCCTTGATATCCTGCAAAGCCATTACCCTCAACATCGACAAAATCATTGAAGACACATATGGGGAGTACTCTGAACTTTTCATTTTGTTTATTTGAGCTACTGATTTTTTTTCTTATCTATAATATGACACATGCTTCAGGACAAGCTTAGAATAAGTAGGGGGATGAATATATATGAATATAGTAAGTATGCATGGATGGTTGATTGGTTCTTGCTGCATGTTTTCTCTTTTGCATATGTTCAATCTTGCATTGAATTCATTCAACAGTTTATTTTGACATTGAGCCTTTAATCTCATACTTAGTCAACTTGGACAATTGGGCAAATTTTTTAAATTTAAATGCTCAAATATATAGATTAATCGACCCTTGTATTTTAAGGTTGATATATGTAGCTAGATTTTCATGAATTGATTGTTTGAAAAAAATATATTTGCTTGTGCATGAATAAATGAAAAAAAATGAAAAAAAATTTAAATAAATAAATAAAGGCTCAAGTTATGAGTGGAAGTTTCGAAAACGTGACCAAATTGAGTAACCGGGGTGGGGTGCTTGGGTTCTCATCTCATCTCGCGTAAAAAGTTTCGAGTGACAAGTCGATAACTTAATAACATTCTGCTAACAGAGCCCAATAATGAAGACTGTTTGAACTGAGTAACCGGGATAGGGTGCTTGGGTTCTCATCCTAGTTCGCGTAAAAAGGTTTGACCATATCTAATTTATTTTTCTAAAAGTATAATTAGTTAATAATGCCTTGCAATTTATGGGATTCAAACTCAATTTAATGAAATTATCTAGTTCGCATATGTCAAAATTTATGACACTTGTCTTGTTGATTAAACTATATGTTCTAAGCATTTATTCAATTATTTTTGCCTATGTTGTTTACATTGAGTAAGGATGCAGAAAAGAGGCTCGGTTTTTAATAAATTGTAGAATCAATTCTAATGTTTGAAAGAGCAACATGCTTGAGGGCAAGCATGAGCTAAGTAGGGGGATTTGATAACATGATTATTTTGCATGATTTCTTGTATGTAATTTGGTTTATTTCTGAATTAATCCCTGCTAAATTTGTATTTTTATGATTTAAATCTTGTCAGGGATGCAATTAAAAGCAAGCTAAAAAGGGCCAAATTGAAAGAAAATCATGGAAATGGGGCCAAATCAAAAAGATGGAGGAAGCCAAAGACACATCAAGCAATTTGACTTTGTAAAAAGCCAAATATGGAAAATCCTATTTTAGTTTATTTTATTTTTAATTATTTTTATTTTTAAATATTTAATATTTTATATTAAATTAATTAAGCCTATTTTTAGTAAACCCCATGTATATAAATAGGGGTTATTTGTATTTGGAAAATCATCAATCAAATACTTCTTTTCCTATTCCTATTTGGTGTTTTATTTCTCTCTTTTCCTATTTCAATTTTGAATAGGATTACTTCTTTTTCCTTCAAAGCTAACGTCAAACATGCTGCCAACCTCCAATCCAATTGTTTGGTTTTCCAAAATTGGTGCAATTGCTTTCTAAGCCCCATTCCCTTTCTGAAATTCCATCACCCTTCACACCAAGCCAAAACACATTTCACAACTTGCAGGCATGAATAAATTCATGCCACACTAAATTCTATCTTAGCCTTAGGCCGGTACTCTGTTCCGTCAAGAATCGTGAGATTTGTATCCGCACAAATTATCCTTCCAATCGGTATTCGCCTTTTTCCTAAGTATCGGGATAGATAAATCATCCCTTAAGATTGAATTTGATTCCAAGTCAAAATGCACGTTGGGTTGGGGTCGTATTTGCCGACAGTTGGAGACTCAAGTCGGCCGTGCTATATTCGAGTTTCCGAGAACAAATCAAGGAAGAGGTGATCGGGTTTAAATGACCCACGCGGTTGAGGCCGTTGATTCGAGTTGGGTTTTTCAGAATGCAAGGCTACCGGAATCTTCAATCGGGAACACAGGTATCTCGGTTAGATAATCGGTAAGGGTTGGTTTGCAGGTCGTACCGGAACCAGCTACGAAAGGAGGAATTGGTGGTTAGGACGTTCTTAATCGTTATAACCAGCTTATCGTTTAGAGGAGAAGATCAATTTTCGAGGATCAATTCTTGACTCAAAATTTACCGAGTCTAAGGCTAAGGCTTATTTACTTTGATTTCAAGCCCAAATTTAATATTTGATTTCTAATTCGTTTAATTATTCTGTTTCAATTAGTTAGTTTTTAAACATATTAAAACCCCCTGATTTATTTATTTTTCTTGACAGGTTCGTTTGAAGTCGTGGGCACGACAACTGCCCAGACATAAATCCGGTCGGGAGAGAGAAATAATTTTGAGTAAATCCTGTCTCTGTGGGATCGACCCTACTCCCTATACTGCTTAAATTTGCAATTTAGGTGTAGGATTATATTGGTGGAATCGACGACCATCACTAAAATTCGGAAGGACTAAAAGGGTAAATAACCCATCAGAACCAAAACACGCGGATCTTGGTCGCAATCTGGTCGGGCATGTGGGCTAAGCACCTAACGGTGCCGTTTCAGCACCTGAACACGTGGGTTTAGCACCAAACGGTACCGTTTTGGCACCTGAATTCCAAAGACTTAAATGACGTCGTTTTCGTTTATTCTTAAAACTTAAAAAAAAAAAGGAATGGTTATCTGCCATTTCCCAAAAACCTGAAATAAATCCCTTCAACAAGTTTCAAAACCCCTTTTCTTAAAACATTCGGCCTCTTCGTCTTCTCAATCGACCAGTGGGCTTCATCGGTGCTTAATGCACATCCACTGTCATCGTAACCAGACCCAGGATCCGTCGACCTTTGACTCCAAGAAACAAACACTATTATTCCACCAGAAATGGTGGTTAGTGACGCGCAGAGGTCCAACTTAGAACCAAGGTTCAAACGATAAGACCATTTCATCGCCGAAATCCTCTCCAGAAACCCCGATTTCGTCGAAAGAGGAGAAGATTCCAGCGATCTATTCAAGAAAGTATATCCCTCCTTTTCTTTTTATTTATTATCTCATGCAAATAAAAAAGAGAAAAAGAAAATTAGAAGATAGCCAAGATCGTCGAAAAGAAAAGAAATTTTCAATCACCTTCCAAAAACCAGTTTCCAGTTGTATTTCTGTATTCTCTGTGTGCGTAAAAACGTCAAGAAGATTACAATTATTTTGCTTCAGTTTTCATAACCGAATTCGAAAAAAATAAAAATCCAAATACAATCTTTTTTTTCTTTTTGCTTGCTGCGCTCTGTTTTCGTCGTGTTGTGCAAGTGTATGACATGCATGGCTATACGAATTTCGTACGCACGGACGTGGAGAGCGCATGGGGGGAGAGCTGCTTGCGGCGCTGTTGCGGGGCTAGGTCTTAGGGTTTCAAATTCTGAAACCAAAATTTGGGCCATTTGGGCCATTTTAAAAATTGGGCCGTTAAGCTAGTTTTAGGCTTTAAATTAAAATTGGTGTTTGGGTCGAATTTCAGTTATTTGGGAAGTGGTTTGGGCCATTGTTGGGCCTGCTGTAAACTTTTATGTAATGGACCTTAAAAAAATAGACTTTTATGTTATTATTTTTTGGTTTTTCAGTTTAGTTTAATGGACACTAGACCCGGGCAAATTTGGGCTCTTACATATATATAAACAAATAATCACACATTTATTAAATTAGTATTCAAAATTTTTTGATGGTTGCTTATTGAGTCTTAGTTCGATTGATATAAGTATCATTGTCAATATAAAAAGACGTGGGTTTGAGTGCGTTGAAACGCATTATCTTCCTATTTATACATTGAGGAGGGTGTTGACAATTATAGATTGCAAATTAATTATTCATTAGCACTATTTAAATTAAAAGTGATGATTTATCATCTTACAAATTTAATTATTCATAAGTACTATTCAAATTAAAAGTGATGATTTATCATCCAATGGATACATTTCTATGAGACATGTTTCTCCCAAGAAGTATATCCAATATGAAGGGTTGTGGCTCTTCAAAATTGTATTCATTGAGTGCATATAAATAGAGACATTATGGTGCTCATAAATTACACAATTACAATCAATCCTATTTTTAAAAATTAGAGTAAGAGTTAGGGGATTCCTCGATTTTGCTAATCAAAGGAAATTCAAAACTACATTGTATCCCGGGAGGACCTTTGTCTTGACCCTCTAACAGCTTTGTGTGAGGGCAAATAGTTCTCTTGGGAAAACATCATCCGCGCCTCGAAGTCTACTATTTATTTCCATATAAGTCTCTGATTCTATCGTCTCCACTCAAATATCCAACAATCAAATAGAACTATGTTGGAGATGGCGACTGAGGCTACTATTGCAGTCAAAGTGATGAACCAAGAGTTTCTGAAACTTGACCGATTTGATGGTTCAAACTTTAATCATTTGAAGGACAAGATGTTGTTCCTTCTTTCTGTCTTAAATGTGGCGTACGTTCTGGATCTAAACCTACAACCCGTGAAGGATCTTGCTCTCAATGCAAACTCTAAGGAAATTATGAAAGTGGCTGAACTCAGGAAGAAGTGTGAAGAAGACAATTTTACATGTCGAGGATGCATCCTCAACACCTTGTCTGATCGATTGTATGATCTTTACATGTCGGTGCAATCCCTGGTGGAAATATGGAAAGCTCTTGAAGAGAAATACAACACCAAGCAACAAGGTACTGATAAATTTTTAATAATGAAGTATGTTAAATTCAAAATGCTCGATAGTATCCCAATCATGGATCAAGCCCATGAATTACAAGTCCTTGTAATCAGGCTTCATAATTTGAAAGTTGTTATTCCAGAATTGTTCAAGTTGGGGTTATCATCTCCAAGTTGCCCTCGTCTTGGAACAATTATCGGAAGAAACTTCTGCATATGTCAGAGGACTTCACTGTAGAGAAAATACTTAGGCATTTACATATTGATAAGGAAACTCGAAAGCGTGATGCGATGTATCTTCCCCAAAGTTCTAAAGTGAACCATGTGAGCAAGTCCAAGAACTCTCCACATCCGAGACCAAGGACGTGCAAGACAAGAAGAAAAAATCTCACAATTGTTATAATTGAAATAAAAAAGGACACTATATTAAGGATTGCATATTTCTCAAAAAGAAACAAGATGCCACATCTTCCAAAGCCAATATGGTGGAGGACATAAACTTAGTGGCCATGGTTATAGAAGGGATTAAGAGTTTAGAGATTGGTGTGATTAATAAACTTAACATAGTCATGACTGATAAGTCCTGTAATTGGTGGCTCAACTCTAGAGCTACTGTCCATGTGTGTAATGACCGACAACAATTTAAGAGTTATGAACTAGTGGCAAATCGTGAAGTGCTTATAAGCAACTATCAATCGGTTAAGGTGCTCGGTCAAGAGACGGTGGAACTCAACTTCACATTTGGGAAGAAATTGACTTTGACCAATGTGTTGCATGTTCTCTATGTGAGAAAGAATTTAGTGTCCGTGAGTATTCTGTGTAACAAGGGGTTCAAGATTATCTTGGAATTCGATAAGTTTGTCTTGCTTAAAGGTGATATATATGTAAGAAAAGGATATTATAACAAGGGTATGTTTAAGTTGAGCATCGATATTAATAAAATTAATTCTTTTGCGTATATTGTTGAATATTATCCTTTGTGGTATGCACGTTTAGCACATTTTAATTTTAAAACTTTACAATATATGCAAAAGAATGGTTATATAAGTCTAAGTAATGATGAGTTTGTGGATAAATGTGAAATTTGTATTCAATCAAAAATGACCAAGAAGTCGTTTCCTAATAAGTGTGAAAGGAATTCACAAGTGTTAGATTTAATTCATTCGGATGTTTGTAAATTAAATGGAACACTAACAAAAGGTGGAAAACGATATTTTATCATTTTTATAGTCGATTTCTCTAGATTTACTTATGTGTATCTCATGAGAAGTAAAGACAAGAATTTTGATATGTTTAAACATTTTAAAAATGAGGTTGAGAATTTGTTTAATAAGAAAATCAAAGTGCTTCATAGTGATAGAGGTGGTGAATATTTTTCAAATGAATTTAATGTATTTTGTGAGGAACAAAGTGTGGTACATGAAAGTTTCGCATATTATACTCCGCAACAAAATGGTTTGGCAGATAGAAAGAATCCTACTTTAGTAGATATGATTAACTTTATGTTGTTAAATGCTAAACTTCCATATAATCTATGGGGTGAAGCATTATTAACTGTGTGTTATATTCTTTATAGAATACCACTGAGAAAATTCAAGGTATCTCCATATGAGTTATGGGAGGGTCGGATGCCAAACTTAGAGTATTTCAAAGTGTAAGGGTGTTTGGCTTACTATAGAATTCCCGACCAGCAGAGTACAAAGTTAGGTCCTAGAGCCATCAAGGATGCATTCGTTGGATATGTCCAACACTCTAAGGCTCATCATATCTTGGACTTAGTGTTAAAGACGAAAATTGAAACAAGAGATGTTGTATTCATTGAAAATAAGGTTTTCAATAATTAAACAGATTCAGAAAAAGAATATCAACCAATGATCTCAAGTGATCAAAGCAAAAGAAGTCTTTGTGATAATAAGGATACGGAGTCGGAAAAAAGTCAAAGAGTGAGAAAAGTAAAGGGCTTTGGTCCTGATTTTATTTCCTCACATTCTCTAGCATTCTTTATTGAGGGAAATAGAGAATCCGTAATTAGAAAGATCCCCATAATGTTTAATGTGGATGGTGATCCCCAATCATATGGGGAAGCTATGACTTCTAGGGATGCAACATTTTGGAAAGAGGCGATCAATGATGAAATGGATTCAATGTTATCCAACAATACTTTGATTATAGTTGATCTTCCTCAAGGATCGAAGCCTATCGGGTGTAAATGGGTGTTTAAAAGGAAGAATACTCCAACAGGGGGTTCTTCAACCTTTAATGCTAGATTGGTTGCTAAAGGATTTAGGCAAATAGAATGCCTAGATTATTTTAACACTTATGCACCAGTGGCTAGGATGACATCTATTCAAATTCTTATAGCACTTGCATCTATCCATAAGTTACATGTACATCAAAGGGATGTGAAGACAACTTTTTTGAATGGTGATCTTGAAGAAGAAGTCTACATGAATCAACTAGAGGGTTTTGTGCTTCCTGGGAATGAACATAAGGTGTGTAAGTTGATTAAGTAATTATATGGTTTAAAACAAGCGCCTAAATAGTGGCATGAGAAATTTGACTCGGTGATCTTTGCATATGGTTTTTTACATAATTGTGCGGATAAATGTATTTACACTAAATTCACCGGTAGGTATGGTGTAATTATTTGTCTCTTTGTAGACGATATGTAGATTTTTGGTACGAACATGGAAGGTGTTCGTGAAACTAAAGAGTATCTAACCTCGGAATTTAAAATGTAGGATCTCAACGAGGTAAATACAATTCTAGGTATAAAGGTGAAAAAACATGAAAAGGGCTTTGCACTAAGTCAATCTCACTACATCGAGAAAGTATTGGAAAAGTTTAAACACATGAATATCAAGGGTTCGAACACTCCATACGATTCGAACTTCAAGTTAAGTGAGAATAATGGCAGGGCTATAGTGCAACTTGAGTACGCCAGCGCAATCAGAAGTCGAATGTATGCAATGCATTGCACTAAACTTGATATCGCATTTGTTGTGTGCAAATTGGCAAGATTTACAAATTGTCCTAATACTGATCATTGGAAAGGCATTTGTAGGATTTTTGTCTATCTTAAGAAAATAAAAAATTTGGGATTATTCTATAGTGATTATCCTGCAATATTAGAAGGTTACTCGGATGCAAGTTAATTACAAGTCTAAGTGACAATAAGTCCACATCGAGATGGATTTTTACAGTCGGAGGTGGAGCCATTAGTTGTTCTCTAAGAAACAAACTTGCATCTCGCATTCAACTATAGAGGCTGAATTTATAACCTTAGCGACTACTGGCAAGGAAGCAAAATGGTTAAAAGATCTCTTGCTAGATATAAAGTTGTGGCCACAAGTAGGTTCACCATTTCTGTATATTGTGATAGTGAATCTACCATGTCTCGAGCGTATAATAAGGTGTACAATGGAAAGTCTAGACATATAAGTTTGAGACATGAGTATGTGGGACAGTTGATTAAGGACGGTGTGATAATTGTTACCTAAGTTAAGTTAATTGACAATTTAGCGGATCCATTGACAAAGGGTTTGTCAAGGGATTTGGTTAAGAGTACCACCACTAAGATGGGTTTAAAATCATTCTAATCATGTCATTGATAATGGAAACCCTACTTTGTTCTAGTCAAAAGTTAGTTTAAGGTTCAAAGGGTAACAAGTTATCGAATGACAACGTACACTAAAAATCAAGATTTAATGTTTATATTTTAGGGTGATGAGTTTTTCTCTTAATGGATGGACATTAATTGTCATGAAATCTACCTATATGAACATGAAGTGGTGCTGCTTCAACGAGATTTTCTTTATGGTTTTCTCTCATACATGTTCATGAAACGGGATAAGCACATGGCCATAACGGTGCTAAAGCAAATTAAACTCTTACTCTAATACTTTACGATTATATGTGAAATTTTTCTGGTATTTACTTTAAGAGTGATGGTTCAAGCAACTAGCCACCATTCACTTTGTTGATACTCTAAGAGTTTTGTAACAGCCCATTTTTCAGTGAAATCGGGACAGTGGTTTCGGACCACAAATCCGATCCGAAAATAAGGTTTATTTTTATTTTATTATATGGTACGTAATATGGCAAATATGTTTTGTGGAAATTTTGATACGAAAATTTTATCAATTTAGTGCTTAATTACGAGAAGGACTAAATCGTATAAAATGCAAAAGTTGAATTCTAGTAGCTATAAGGATCAAATAGCTATGGAATTCAAAACTTAAGGTCCTTATATGGTAATTAGACCATTAAAAAAAGCATATAGATTCCTGGTGACTCATCCATAGAAATGTAGAAAAAGGGCAAGGACTAAATTAGAAATAACAAAATAATTAATTAATTTAAAGATGAAAAGAAATTATATCATCTTATTTTCATCATCTTCAACCTAAAAACACATGGAAACCTTAGGAGAGAGAAGAAACTTTCAAGGCCTAATTGGGTAAGTTTCCTTGTCCCGTTTTTAGTAATTTTGGTATTTTTGAAACCGTGATAGCTTAATCTCTCTATTTGAGGGATTAATTGGAAAAGTTATCAAGGTATGGAAAATGGTTCATGGATGTATATGCTGGAAATTAGAAATTTGTGGTAGAAAATGAAAGATTATTGATAGATAAATAACTTTTACAATGTGATTTTTGATGAAAACATGATTTAGGGACTAAAATGAAAAGTTGTAAAATTTGATGAAAAATTCTAAAATTTCATGAATGCATGTGCTGTAAAATTTGTAATGGGGCTTTGGTTAAACTTGGAATAGGGAGTAATTTGCACAAGTTTCATTTTCCAAGCCTAGAGACAAAATCGGAATTTATGAAAAAGTTAGGGGCAAATGGTAATTTTGCCTAAGACGTAAATTGATCCCGTTTAAATATGAAATGTATGAAATTTATGATTAAACTCATTTATATAGATTCAGACAACACTAATTCGAGGTTAGATCGAGGAAAAGAAAAGGTTTTAGATTAGTAGATTTCTAATGCGAACAAGTGTCGAGGTAAATGGGCCGTGCATCATTCATCATTCTCTCTTCTCTCAAATATAATCTACTCAAATCAATATAAAATAAGCCTTTTCCATTCCCCACACCTAGCATCATCTCTTCATAGAGATTTTAACAATTAAACCTCTTAAAGAGCCCTTGGTCGGCCACCTTGGAGAGCCATCAGCAAAGGAGCAAAGCAAAGGAGCAAAGCAAAGGAGCGAATGAGCCTAGTCAGTTACAGTATTGGGTGATAGCCAATTTGATCTGGGTTTAATCTTTCCTTTCTTTAATTTAATCTAAAAATGTTTGCTATGTGTTCTTTGTTCTTGTTTACAAAAATGTTGGCTTAATTCAATTTAAGCCAGGATGATTACTTTGATTAAATAATTTTTATTTGATTCATGCCTATAATGTTTGTGCCTCAATCGATCATGTTTTTAATTAAAATCAAGTCTGTATTTTGTTCATACGTGATTGAAATGCACCTGAATTAGCTGAGCGATCCTAACTAGATGACGATTAGTGGACACATAATTGAAATATGCATGCTCAATTTAGATCTTAGCCCGATTAAATTGCAGGTTACATAACAACTCTGACCAAGCTCTGTTATCTGCATAGTTTTTAGATTTGTGTGATTAAACTGTTTCAAACCTGACATGTCCCTGTTACATCACACGAATGCTAAGAAACCCTTAATAAATAAGGATCAGTAAAATGCGTATTTACTAAGTAAAGGATTCCGAAAGGACCTAATGTGGTTTCTAAACTCATGAAAGATAGAGTTGCCATGGAATATTTTTCCGAATGTTATTAAGCATGTTGATAATAAGTTGAGTTTAATTAAAGTAATTGTCCTAGTTTATTTATGTTACAATTGTTGCATAATGTGTTTAATTTTGCTAAAATTTGTTTCATTCATATAGTTTGCATACTTAGGATAATTTGCATTAGTGATCATTGCATTTAGTTTAATATACTTAATTTTTAATCATCACTTCTCAACTAAACTGTGTTTTTATTTACCAAATTGTTAATATAATTTTACAAATTAAGTGGCTTAACACAAATACAATCCCTGTGGAGACGATAACTCGATACTTACTTATTACTTGATAACGACTGTGTACACTTGCACAAACCTACGCGTTACAAAGCTTAGAAAAATGATAGTAAGTTGCAAGCAAAACGGGTACAAAGAGAATCGACTCTTGGCTCAGAATTTCAGATCGGGACTGATGGTTGTTTGTTATTCAGATGCAGGGTATGTGTAATAACCCAAATTCCACAGGCACCAGAAAAGTGAGTTTAGGGCCATCGTCTTAGGAAAACGAGTCCGTAAATATTTATTAAAAATATTTACAAAGTTAGTAAGGGTTGAATTAGATTTTTGATAAGTGAATTTAGTTTAATTAGAAGTAATTATTAGAAAGGACTAAATTGAATAGAGCATAAAAGTTTAATTATAGAATAGAGAAAGGTTAAAAGACTAAATTAGTAATTAAACCAAATTAGTGACATGAGTAAGTTAGAGAATAAATATAGGTGTAACTAAAATATTAATACAAATGTATATTATATATGTATTTACTTATAAGTTAAGTAAAAGATTATTATTATTATTAGTATTTATTTATTATGTTTATTATATTATTTTTGTTAAATAAATTGATAGTGCCAAATGTGTGGTGATAATTATTACATGTGTATTTATATGTATTAATACACGTGTAATATATATATATTGGTTGTTATATAGATATTTTACATTTAATAATTAAATAAAACAAATAAAAAGAAGAAAAAGAAGAAAAGGAATAGAAAAGCTAAGAGAAATAAACGAAAATTGGGGAAGAAAGAAAGGAAAGAAAAGAAAACAGGGAAAACCTAGGATTTTGATGCTTGGAGATTATTTGGTAAGTTTAATTAAGTCCTTTTCATGTGATTTTAATGTTTTTGAAGTCCTACAGTAAAATACTCTTGAATTTATGTGGAAATTTTGAAAAATGATAGAATTTTTAGTAGGGTTTATGTTGAACAAATAATGGAATTAGGGATTACTTTGATAGAATTTGTTATTAGAGCTGATTGGAAGACTAAATTGTAAACTAGGCTATAAGTTTTGAGTTTTATGAGTTAAATTGAAAGAAACTTGAAACTATGGTTAAATGATTGAAATTTGATGTTTATATTGAAGTTTTGATGGAAATTGAATAAAGAATGGATATGAATTTGTAAAAGGGAAGAAAATGAAAATGGTTAGGACAAATTTGGGATATAGGTAAAAGTTGCATGAAAAGTTATTATCTTATATAAAATGTGTGTTATTAATTAATTATAATTATATTAATTTTCGTAGCAAACAAGGAAAATGAGAAGTCTAATACGAAGGGAAAGGAAAAAGTGATCGAGGAGTAGCTCGAGAAAATATCGGTTTGTATTATCATAATTCAAGTTATTTATTACTACATGTTTAATTTCAATGTATGTGTATGAAAAATGAAATTGAGGTAAGTATTGATATTTGAATTGAATGTGATTTGGATTTAATTGATGAATATATATATGTATGTGTGAAATTAATTAGTATAATTGTAGTGTTTGAAATGAAATTGAGTAGTGAATTTGAATTGTGAATTTGAGATTGAAATTGAATTGAAAATATGTATGAATTGAATTTGGATGATTTGTGATCAATTGGAAGAGAAAGAGAAATTGATATTTGAACCAATACACTATTAACTAGTCGAGTTGAGTCGGATATAGTTGGCATGCCATAGGATTGGAAGTGTTCAGGGATACTTCGACATTGAGTCGATAAGACACTGGGTGTCATATTATTTACTTCGGATAGATTCAATAAGGTACTGGGTACCACTTTACTTCGGCTAGGCCGATAAGACACTGGGTGTCACTATATTGTTTCGAACTATCCGATGAGGCACTGGGTGCCAGCATGGTGTGTTTGGTTGGATCCGTGTATCCGCCAAAGTCCGAGTCATGTTAATAGGGGTAATTATGTGAAACAAGAAAATCATCTGAATTTGATTATTTGAACCATTGAACGAATAGTGAAAGAGATATTGTGAAATGAAATAAGAAATGAAATTATGCTATGAGATTGAAGGCGTGAATCAAAAGTTCATGAATGGTTCCTATTGAAATGTGAATTGAGTATTGATATGTGATTGAGAGATGAACCAAAGGTTCATGAACAGTTGGAATTCTATGGATGAGATATTAATTCAAATATTGAAAATGTCACATTGGAAATATACTAACTTAGTATGAATTTATAAGTATGATGTGTTATTTATCTAAGTATGTTTATGATATTTGATCATTACTATAAATTGAATTATGATAATACCATTGAGTTATTCCAATACTCAGCGTACAGTTTGTTTTCAATGTGCAGATTAGGTCAAGATAAGTTTGATTCAGCATCAGATTCAATCCCGGCTTCAGCTCAATTTTGGTGATGCATCAATCTTTTGGTAAATGTGGCATGTACTAGGGTTAGTGTTTGTCATTTGTAAATGTTTTATATTTTGATTGTAAATGTGGTATAAAATCCTTAAGAAGTTTTATGAATGATGAATGTTATATGATCAAGATTTATAAGGAAATGATTGTATATGAATTAGGCGTATTTAGTATGTCAAAATAACCTAAAAATGGTGAAAAATGCAGTTTTCACACGGCCAAGTCACATGGGCGTGTGCCCAGGCCGTGTGGCAAAGTCAGAATTGCCCACGGGCTAGTCCCATGGCCGTGTGTAGCAAGTCAGATCTGCCCACGGGCTGGCCTCACGGCCATGTGATCCCCACGGGTAGGCCACACGGGCATGTCTCAGACCACACGGGCATGTGCCCTTATTCTCAGGAAAAAGTTTCCAAAGTTCCTAATTTAGTTCCAAATCACTTCTTAATCATATTTTGGGTCTCGTAGGTCCATATTAGGGTCTTAAAGATGAAATTTGAAAGGTTTTAAATTGTGCCACGGAATTATGTCTCAATTTACTCGTTTATTTGTGTTTAACTCCAGTAATACCTCATAACCCTGTTTCGGTGACAGTTTAGGGTTAAAGGGTGTTACAGTATGTGTATCGAAAAGTTTAGAATTAATACAGATGATTTTGAATGAAGCTCACAATGGCAACATGTCTATACACCCCAGTAGTAATAAAATGTATAATGATCTAAAAAAGATGTACTGATGGCCGGGAATGAAACAAGATGTTTCTGAGTTCATATCTAAGTGTTTGATATGTCAACGAGTAAAAGCTGAACATCAGTTGCCTTCTGGACTATTACAGTCGGTTATGATACCGGAATGGAAATGGGAAAGAATTACTATGGACTTCGTAACGGGATTACCCCTGTTTCCAAAGAAGAAATATGCCATTTAGGTTGACAAAGTCTGCATAGTTTATTCCAGTACGTATGGATTATTCCTTAGATCGATTGGCTGAATTATACATTTCTGAGATTGTCAGATTACATGAAGTGCCTGTCTCCATTATTTCAGATAGGGATCCTCGGTTTACATCTTGATTCTAGAGCAAATTGCAAGAAGCTCTAGGCATTCAGTTGCACTTTATGTAACATCCCGGAATAGGGCCTAAACGGAATAGTGGTTGCGAAACCACAAATCCGAGTCAGTAAAATATTTTAATATTATTTTCAGTGCTTATAATGAGTGAATTATTATGTGTGAAATTTTCGTGATTTAATTTTATTGTTTGGGTGCTTAATTTAATAAAAGGGCTTAATCGCGTAAAATAAAAATTTAGTGGTTATTTTTAGAAGGGCCAAATAGTGGATGTTCTTTTAATATGGAGGTTTTATGTTGCAATTTTCCCAATAATAAAAGGTAGTGGACGGCAATGGGTTGATACATATCCTTATTGTACAAGTTTTATATATATTAAATAATAAATGTAATTTAATAATAATATAATAGTAATAAAACATAAAAGAAGTGGGTGAACATCTTTTCTATCATTTTGTCTTCTTCATTGTCGAAACCAGAGAAGAAAGAAAGAGCTTGAGCTCTTAAACTTTCGGCCTTGCATGCTTGATTAAGGTATGTAATTGAGTTCGGTTTTCGATAATTTTTACGTTTTTGAGATCGTTGCTATGAGATCTACAAAATCCATGCTTGAATTTTTGATTTTGGTGAATATTTTGAATTATGCCATTGTTGAGAACTTGTGATTTTTGATGATTGATGGTAGATTTTGCATGTTTATGAGTAGAGGAATGATTTTTATTAAGTGATTTTCGGTAAAAACGAGCTAATTAGTAAAAGTTGTTATTGTTCATAAGTATGTGCTATAGTAAGAATTTGAAGTTGCTATAGAAGAGAAAAATGTTCAGCATGTTATAAAACATAAGAATAAGGGCTGAAGTTTAATTTTCGAGCCTAGGGGTAAATTTGTAAATATGTAAAAGTTTAGGGGCAAAATTGTAATTTTTCCAAAGTTAGAGTTAAGGACTGTTTTGATAAATATGAGTATTAAATAAGCTAAATTTGATATTATAGATCAAGAAGAACGAAATCCAGAGTTAGATCGGGGAAAGAAAAAGATAGTGGACTAAATCAATATAGTTTATCGATTTTGTTTCGAGGTAAGTTTGCAGTAAATAAATGCAATATTCTATTATTTTACATTTAATATTATTAAATTCCAGCATTTACATATTTATTTTGTAAATTTATTATTTAAAGACTCAAGTATGAATTGACGGAAAAGCTATCTCAGAAAGTTCCGGTTGAACCTTAGGAATGTGTAGGATACAAATGTCATGACATTAGGGTTTAAGGAAATCATGTAAGACCATGTCAAGACATGGCATTGATAAGTTACTATAAGGCAAAGGTCCCATGTAAGACCATGCCAAGGCATGGCATTGGTGAATTTATAAGGCAAAGGTCCCATGTAAGACCATGCCAAGGCATGGCATTGGTGAGTTCACAAGGCAAGGATACCACGTAAGACCATGCCAAGACATGGCAATGGTTAAGTTTCATAAGGAAAGGTACCCGCGTATCCTTAGTATTCCAAGTGGTTCAACGGGAATATTCCAAGAGTAAACCAAAGTAAAGGTAAGACAAGTTCAAGCTAAAAAAGGTAAGTTAAGACAAGTTCAAGCTAAAGGTAAAGGTAAGACAAGTTCAAGCTAAAAAGGTAAGGTAAGACAAGTTCAAGCTAAAAAAAATAAAGTAAGATAAATTCATGTTAAAAGGCAAGGTAAGAATACAAGTTTGAGTATATTGAGTTGAAAGCTTAAGTGATCTTGATAAGAAAAGAATAAGATAATTCATTAAGAATGTTGTTATCTATTTACATGTAAACTTACTAAGTTTTATGCTTACTCCCATTCTTTAATTTTTTTTATAGTATTACAAGCCAACTCGGGGATCGAAAGGACGTCGGAGATCGTTACACACTATCAAAGGATTATATTGGTATTTTGTGACTCGAACGTTTTAAGTAATGGCATGTATAGGGACTTAGCCATTTTATGTGTGTGACTTTATGATATAGCTTATTATGGACTTGTAAATGCTTGGTAATGATTAGCCATTAAAATGGTTAATTAAGAACATGGTTGTGGATGTTATGAAATGTCTAGTTGATAATTATTTTAAAGAAATTATGTAATTATATGCAGGGGAATAGTTGGACAGCAGCAGTGACGTGATTTTGAAAAATCACCAAAAATAGTAGAAATTGAATTAGGTTGTGCATGAGATATATAATTAAATCTTATTGAGTCTATTTTCATATAAAGAAAACGGTGTAGGAAAACGAGTTGTATATTATGAGATAATTGATTTTTAGTGAAGAGAGGTCAGGACTATCAAACTGTGTAATAGAGGAGACTTTAACTAATAAACTGTACTAATTGGCCACACCAAAAATTCTGGAAAAATTATAGTAAGAAGATATATGAGTCTAGTTTCAGGTAAAATTTACGGATCTTGATTTCGAGTTTCGTAACTCGAGTTATAATTAATTTAGTGAACATGACGCAGACGGACAGTTTCAATTTTTATGCCCAGAACTAGTAATTTAAGTCTAGTAATGCCTCGTGCTCGACTCCGGCAACGGTCTCGGGTAAGGGGTGTTACATTTATTGGTATCAGAGCAAGAGTTTAGTCGGTTCTCGAAATATTCAGTATGAGTAAGAGTCTAACTATACATGCCATACTTATATTTTGATAGTGTGACGACTCCTGACAATTTTAAAAATGTTTTTCTTTTATAGTTATGGATCCCGAACGAGATGGTGCAGATGATGTAGAGAGTAATGCGCCCGCTCCCACTGAAGGGACGGTGCCACAAGATAGTCGTGAAAGGCCCGTTACAGTTAGTCAGGGAGGAGGGGCTCGAGAAGCCTTCTTCCAAGCTATGAATGAATGGTTTGCTGAGTTCGTTCGTACGAACCCGGCCGTTAGGCCTCCACCCCCTCATGAGCCACAGACCACCCACATAGCTCCCCCAGTTATAAATACAGTTAGAAGAGAGAAACCACCCGTCGACAAGATCAGAAAACAAGGGGCTGAAGAGTTTCGGGCTACCAAAGATGATGATGCAGAGAAAGCTGAATTTTGGCTCGAGAACACTATCAGAGTCTTTGATGAGTTATCCTGCACACCGGAAGAATGTATTAAATGTGTGGTGTCACTTCTTAGAGATTCGGCCTACCAGTGGTGGAAGACACTTGTGTCAGTAGTATCGAAAGAAAGAGTTACTTGGGATTTCTTTCAAGAGGAGTTCCGTAAAAAGTACATTAGTCAGAGGTTTATTGACCAGAAAAGAAAAGAGTTCCTTGAGTTAAAACAGGGTAAGATGACTGTGATCGACTATGAACGTGAATTTATCCGACTCAGTAATTATGCTCGAGAGTGTGTGTCTACAGAGGCTATCATGTGCAAAAGATTTGAGGATGGGCTCAATGATGATATCCGACTGTCAGTTGGTGTTTTAGAGATAAAAGAGTTTGTTGTTTTAGTTGAACGAGCCTGTAAGGCAGAAGAATTGTTAAAAAGAAAGGGTAAAGCTGAAATTGAGATGCAAGACACGAAGAAAAGACAGATGAGCAAGTCATTTCAGTCTACATCCAAGAGGCCTAAAGAGTTTTCTACAAGACCTAATTTTTCAACCGGGTATTCTAGCCGAAACAGAGGTGGAAGATTTATCGATTCAAAAGCTCAAACCACTTCAATTGCGAGTGTTGGCAGTATTCAGCCTGATAGGCCCGAGTGTCCTCAATGTGGTCGACGTCATCCAGGTCAATGTAGAGCAACTAAGACTGGTTGTTTCCGATGTGGTGCACCGGATCATTTCATTCGGGAGTGTCCCGAGATGGTTAAAAAAGAAGTAATACCGAGTGCAAGATCAGGTAATGCCCCCGTTAGAGGCAGACCTCAGAGAAATTCAGGAGTAGGGGCAGGTAGAAGTACATTTAGAGATACAGCAACAAGATCAGATGTTAGAGCACCCACAAGGACTTATGCTACCCGTGCTCGTGAAGAGGCATCTTCCCCCGACGTAATTACGGGTACATTTTCTCTTCATGATGTTAATGTTATTGCTTTGATTGATCCGGGGTCAAACCATTCCTATGTTTGCATGAAATTAATGCCTAGTATGAACATGCCCATAGAGTTTACAGAATTTGTGATTAAAGTATCAAACCATTAGGTCAGCATGTGTTAGTAAACAAAGTATGTAAAAAATGCCCTTTGATGATTAGAGGTTACTGTTTTCCGGCTGATCTCATGCTATTGCCATTTGATGAGTTTGATGTGATTCTTGGTATGGATTGGTTAACTGCACATGATATGATAGTGAATTGTGGAAAAAGATTCATTGAGTTGAAATGTGTAAATGGTGAGTTCCTTCGGGTTAATTCAGATGAGTCAGATAGTTCAATTTCCATGATTTCTGTTATGTCTGCTCAGAAATGTTTAAGGAAAGGATGTGAAGCTTATCTTGCTTTTGTGTTGAATACTAAAGATCCAGAGTTGAAAATTGAATCAGTGCCTGTGGTAAATGAGTTTCCTGATGTGTTTCCGGAAGAACTACCAGGTTTACCTCCTATCAGAGAAATTGAGTTTGGTATTGAATTGATTCCAGGTACCACACCTATTTCTATTGCTCCCTTATAGAATGGCTTCAATAGAATTGAAAGAATTGAAAGCTCAGTTACAGGAATTAACTGATAAAGGCTTTGTAAGACCTAGTTATTCACCATTGGGCGCGCCAGTGTTATTTGTGAAAAAGAAGGACGGTTTCATGAGATTGTGCATAGACTATCGACAGCTTAACAAGGTAACCATCAAGAACAAATATCCATTACCTAGAATAGATGATTTGTTTGATCAATTGAAGGGAGCCACTCTGTTCTCTAAGATAGATTTGAGATCCGGATACTATCAGTTACGAGTTAAAGAGTCAGATGTTCCAAAGACTGCTTTTCGAACTAGGTATGGTCACTATGAGTTTCTTGTGATGCCATTTGGCTTAACTAATGCTCCTGCCATTTTCATGGATTTAATGAACCGAATTTTCAGACCTTACTTGGACAAGTTTGTAGTTGTGTTCATTGATGACATCTTGATTTATTCTCATGATGAGACTGAGCATGCAGAGCATTTGAGAACAGTTTTACAGATTTTGAGAGATAATCAGCTTTATGCCAAATTTAGCAAAAGTGAGTTCTGGTTACGGGAAGTTTGTTTTCTTGGACACGTTGTCTCAGGTGAAGGTATTAAAGTTGATCCGAATAAGATTTCAGCCATTGTTGATTGGAAGCCTCCCAAGAATGTATCAGAGGTCAGAAGTTTTCTTGGTCTTGCCGGTTATTATAGACGATTTGTAGAGGGATTTTCCATGATAGCTACTCCATTGACAAGATTGCTACAAAAAGATGTCAAGTTTGAATGGACTGAGAAGTGTCAGCAGAGTTTCGACAAGTTAAAGGCATTGTTGATTGAAGCTCCTGTCTTAGTACAACCAGAACCAGGCAAAGAGTTTGTAATTTACAGTGATGCATCCTTAAATGGACTAGGCTGTGTACTTATGTAAGAAGGAAGGGTAATTGCTTATGCCTCTAGGCAGTTAAAACCACATGAGAAAAATTATCCGACACATGATTTAGAGTTAGCTGCTATTGTATTTGCACTAAAAATTTGGAGACATCACTTGTATGGTGAGAAATGCCGAATATTCACTGATCATAAAAGTTTGAAGTACTTGATGACTCAGAAAGATCTGAACTTGAGGCAAAGAAGATGGCTAGAGTTGATTAAAGATTATGAGCTAGTGATCGATTATCACCCGGGTAAGGCAAATGTTGTTGCTGATGCTTTGAGTAGAAAATCGTTATTTGCATTAAGAGCTTTGCACACTAGTTTGACATTATCAGATGATGGTTCTATTTTAGCTGAGTTGAGAGCTAAACCGACGTTTCTTAAAGAAATTTGTGAAGCTCAGAAGGATGACAGTGAGTTGCAAGCCAAAAGAGTTCAGTGCGAGTCAGGTGTAGAGCCTGATTTTCAGATCGGTTCTGACGGTTGTTTGTTGTTCAGAGACAGAGTATGTGTACCAAAGAATGATGAGCTTATTAAGAAAATCTTACAGGAAGCACATAGCAGTTCTTTGTCTATTCATCCAGGTAGTACCAAGATGTATAATGATTTGAAGAAAATGTATTGGTGGACAGGAATGAAAAGAAATATATCAGAGTTTGTTTCTAGATGCTTGATCTGTCAGCAGGTAAAGGCCGAACATCAGGTACCTTCAGGTTTATTGCAGCCTGTATTAGTTCCCAAGTGGAAATGGGATCGAGTTACTATGGATTTTGTGACAGGATTGCCTTCGACACCGAGAAAGAAAGATGCAGTATGGGTTGTGATT
The DNA here is from genome assembly GCA_005393395.2 of Gossypium australe. Taxonomy (NCBI): domain Eukaryota; kingdom Viridiplantae; phylum Streptophyta; class Magnoliopsida; order Malvales; family Malvaceae; genus Gossypium; species Gossypium australe. The sequence continues at coordinate 26,492,240 of CM016624.1, read as the reverse complement.
GATAAGTTAACAAAGTCAGCTCATTTTATCCCTGTAACACCCCTGTTACCCGAGACCGTTGCCGGAGTCGAGTGTGAGGCATTACTAGACTTGACCACTAATTCAGGGCATAAAAAAAATTTAAAAAATCTTCCAACTGAGTCTTATTAAAACGAGTTACAAAATTCGAAATTTAGATCATAACATCTTTACTTCATTTCATATAAACTCTATAAATATACCAAAATCAAATCAAACGAAATCATCAAGCCAAAATACAAATTCCAAGGATAATGAGATGGACAAGCCATTTTCGCATGGCTTATACAATATATACAATTTCAAAACTAGCAAAATCAAACTAGTCTATACATGCCACGTAACTAAATCTCCAATCATTTATTTACCGAAACAAAATTTGGATAGTGTGATGAGATCTCCTTCGACTTCCAACCCGAGCAAGTCTTCGAAACTCTATAAACATAGGAAAATTACACAAAGTAAGTTTTGAAAGCTTAGTAAGCCATAATCAAATAATTCACCATAGAAACGTATATAATTCAATTCAAAAAGGCCAAATTTAGTTAATCACATACACATATACATTCACTTTTCTCATATAATCCATGTTCCTCGTTAAGTAACTTCACTTACCTTATTTTTAATTTAACAATTAGATCTCATACGTACCTGAATCATTAAACTCAAATACACAGTCAGTCACCAATTCATTCATGGGATATCGTAATCACGCATATATTCCATCTCATAATTTATATCTAATTCACTTACTCATAATTTATCATCATTCATAAACTTTCACCTTCCATAGCCTTAAGGCCAAACACTCACACATTCAATAATAGATTCCACATCGATCTATAAATCACTTTCTCATCTCAAGACCAATACATATACATTTGTTCAAGTATATACATATTAACTACTAAATTTTCTTTCTTACCTTTCAATCCATATAATCCACATACATTATCCAATTGTATCACATATAACTAGTAACAAATATCAATTTACTAATTTACCTTATCTCCAATAACCAATAGACTTACACATACCTGAACATCGAACTCATTTACCGAAATTAAGTTCCACATCATCAAAAATCTATTTAAGCTTATACTTATAATAATTCACCGGCATAAAGCCTGCTAGGCATAAAGCCTGATATCTTTCACTGGCACAAGGCCTGCTAGGCTTAAAGCCCGATATTATCCACCGGCACAAAGCCTGCTAGGCTTAAAGCCCGAATATTATCCACCGGCACAAAGCCTGCTAGGCTTAAAGCCCGAATATTTTCACTAGCACGAGGCTTGCTAGGCTCAAAGCCCGATATTATCCACAGGCACAAAGCCTGCTAGGCTTAAGGCCCGAATAATTTCACCAGCACGAGGCTTACTAGGCTCAAAGCCTGAATATCATATTAAATTATACCTTTAAAATAACGATCCATCTAATCCACCCTTTAACATATATACTAGATTTCGAATGATAAGATTTCATAGTTTCACTTTACTGAATTCAACCCTTGAGATTACAATTGATTGCACACTTAGTGCACTTTAGCAAATTTCGCACACTTAGTGCTCGATATAATAAAATTCGCACACACAGTGTTCATTAACAAATCTCCTCTTAAACATAACATATATATTCACATATATAAATATGAACATACACAAATACACACATTCAAACCAACTCTTTCTTCCCATAATTTACCATCACATTCGGTCACACTCAATTAAACACATATTTATTTATTCAATCACCACCATCACCTATTTCATATTCCACAATTAACTACTACTCAACTCATAATTATTTATCCAGTCCAAACATATTAAAAATTTCATACTTAAGACAAATATACATTCGGCCAATACAAATATTATATACTCACACATATCTGAATATTCTATTTCCATATATATATATATATATATATATATATTATCCCTTAGCCCAGGTGCACATATTTGGCCAACTCAATTATTCAATGGTTATAGATATATATATGTATTTACTAATCCACATTCGGCTATCACATATAATAATTTCTATGCCTTATTCGGCAATTTGAAAATAAAATTTATTATGTCACTCGAACACGTACAATTTAATATAGAGATAATTCAAATTAATCCGATTGCTTAAAACTTACTCAAGTAGTTCTTTGAACATATCAATTACCATCCCTCACATTCGGTAATAGCAAATATAATTATAAACATTTCAATTCAGCATGAATAATTTACATTTATTTAAAATTAAGAACAACCATTTACTTATAGGCTAACCTCAATCCATAAATGATTATTCCCCGACCTTCTCTTTTCCCCGATTTATAATCGATCCTTTTATTTCAAAATCAAAGAATAATAATAAATCAATATACTAACTCACTCAAATATCAATTCAAATTCAAACTCAAACCATCCTATCATTTAATTAGAATTAGTAAAAACATATTTATTCCTCACAATTGGTCAATACAAACACAACCATTATCCTATTCATTTAAAAATTGAACCACATGAATACAGTAGGAATTTATATTAGTTCAGACATCATTCAAATTCTGCATTTTAGTAACCCAAATAACCCACCAAATCACTTAAATAATAATTAACAATTAACTTATCAATGCAGTACATCTTAATTACCAATTACATTCTTCGATAGCTTAAATTTGGAATCAATTTAATTATCGTTAATTAACATTTCTACAACTATTTCTTCAGTTGTAATTAATTACCCATTGACAGCCCAAACAACATAAACATACAGCTATGGAACACCATTTAACCAGCACATTAACTAACACTTAGACATAAATTCTGCAGCATTTACGTTGCTTTTAATACTCATTCAATAACTTCATAACTAGTTGCATTAACCCCAAAAAAAATCAGGTTTAAACACCATTAACCGCAACTAAATAAACATCATTAATTATTCATTTACAACTTCAAACATTATTACCATAATTTAAAGTCATTCAGACCACATTAATTAACATTTGAACAGCAATTTACTGCTGCTTTAATTCCAAACAGAAATCCATAAAACGGCATAAATATAATCACTTAGACAACATTAATTGACGCCTAAAACAAAAATTTTCTGTTGCATTAACACCACACAGCAATCCTTAAAGCAGCATAAATACACCACTCTCTTAACATCATTAACAATGCACTATTCGAACAGCATCAATACCAAAAATTAGACAGCATAAACAGGGCAGCAAGTAACAATACCAACGAGGTAAAAATCCGGACAGCAATTTAACCGTTTCAGCAATTATCAAACACAAGAGAATAAAAGTTCAAGGAAAACTCACTAAGGTTCCCCACACCGATTCTACCTATTCAATTCGTTCTTTTCTTTTTCTGTTATTCAACCCCAGAGTTACAGAAATGGAGTATAACAACACAAGCATTCACTAAATTCTTTTAACACAAGTGAGAAACTCTTAATCTACTAGACATGCAACATTTACAACTAGAAAAGAAACTCTTCTCTTCTCCCTCACATTCGGTTAAGCTCAAATCAACAATGCAACTAGAATTTGTCAAAGAAAAGCTATGGGCAAAGGAGAGTTTAGAAGAGTTACCCTTCTACTTGAAGATTTTAGCTTCTAAGCAAACAAATTCCATGGTTTTTCACTACATGCAGCCGGCCTCTCCTCTCTAGCTTCATTCGAAAGAGACCAGGAAGCAAGATAGACCAAAAAAAAATCACTAAAGTCTTTCTTTTTCTTACTTAATATCGGTTGAAGAGAATAATAGAAATATGAACACTAATATGGCTTTGTTTTATTATAATAAGTTTATAATATTTTATTTACTATTATGATAATAAACTTAACATATAAAATAAACATATAAATGCATAAAAAAAAACATGTTGTCATCCACTACTCTTGTAATTATAAACTTAACATATAAAATAAACACATAAATGTATTATAAAAACATCATGCCGTCCACTACTCTTGTAAAAGGGTAATTTGCAACATAAAACCTCCTCATTATAAAAACACATTATTTTAACCACTCAATCAAGAAAATGACTACTTTCACCACTTATGCACTTTAGTCCTTTTTTTTCTTAAATCGAACACACAAACGGACAAGTTTGCCTACGAAATTTTAACACATGCTCAAACATATATAATTAACATGCAAAATAATATAAAAAAAAATTTCTAACTCGGATTCGTGGTCCCGAAACCACCGTTCCGATTAGGGTCAAATTCAGACTGTTACAATCCCAGTTCGTATGGATTATTCACTTGACAAGCTTTAGGTACAAAGTTGAGTTTTAGTACAGCTTTCCATCCTCAGACTGATGGTCAATCAGAGAGAGTTATTCAGGTACTTGAAGATATGCTTAGATGTTGTGTATTGGAATTTCAAAGTAGTTGGGAGAAATATTTACCGTTAGTAGAGTTTGCCTATAATAATAGTTATCAATCGAGTTTGAAGATGGCACCTTATGAAGCTTTGTATGGGCGTAAATGTCGCACACCTTTGTATTGGACAGAGCTTAAGGAAAATCAGATTTACGGGGTTGATCTAGTCAAAGAAACAGAAGAAAAAGTAAAAGTCATCAGAGATTGCTTGAAAGCAGCTTCAGATAGACAGAAATTCTATGCAGATTTGAAAAGAAAAGACATTGAATTTCAAGTTGGTGATAGGGTATTCTTGAAAGTATCCCCGTGGAAGAAAGTTCTCAGATTTGGCAAGAAAGGCAAATTAAATCCCCGTTTTATTGGACCGTTTGAGGTGATCGAGAGAGTTGGGCCATTGGCATATCGATTGGCTTTGCCAACTGAGTTAGAGAAGATTCATAATGTGTTTCATGTGTCTATGCTACGTCGTTATCGTTCAGATCCATCGCATGTGATTTCGCAAACAGAGGTTGAGATTCAGCCAGATATGACTTACGGGGAGGAACCAATAAAAATTCTAGCTCGAGAGGTTAAGCAATTAAGGAATAAAAGTATTGCACTTGTGAAAGTATTATGGAATAGGCATGGAATAGAAGAGGCTACATGGGAGTCCGAAGAGACTATGCGAAAACAGTACCCAAATCTCTTTACAGGTAAGATTTTCGGGGACGAAAATCCCTAAAGGGGGGAGAAATGTAACATCCCGGAATAGGGCCTAAACGGAATAGTGGTTGCGAAACCACAAATCCAAGTCAGTAAAATATTTTAATAGTATTTTCAGTGCTTATAATGAGTGAATTATTATGTGTGAAATTTTCGTGATTTAATTTTATTGTTTGGGTGCTTAATTTAATAAAAGGGCTTAATCGCGTAAAATGAAAATTTAGTGGTTATTTTTAGAAGGGCCAAATAGTGGATGTTCTTTTAATATGGAGGTTTTATGTTGCAATTTTCCCAATAATAAAAGGTAGTGGACGGCAATGGGTTGATACATATCCTTATTGTACAAGTTTTATATATATTAAATAATAAATGTAATTTAATAATAATATATAGTAATAAAACATAAAAGAAGTGGGTGAACATCTTTTCTATCATTTTGTCTTCTTCATTGCCGAAATCAGAGAAGAAAGAAAGAGCTTGAGCTCTTAAACTTTCGGCCTTGCATGCTTGATTAAGGTATGTAATTGAGTTCGGTTTTCGATAATTTTTACGTTTTTGATATCGTTGCTATGAGATCTACAAAACCCATGCTTGAATTTTTGATTTTGGTGAATATTTTGAATTATGCCATTGTTGAGAACTTGTGATTTTTGATGATTGATGGTAGATTTTGCATGTTTATGAGTAGACGAATGATTTTTATTAAGTGATTTTCGGTAAAAACGAGCTAATTAGTAAAAGTTGTTATTGTTCATAAGTATGTGTTATAGTAGGAATTTGAAGTTGCTATAGAAGAGAAAAATGTTCAGCATGTTATAAAACATAAGAATAAGGGCTGAAGTTTAATTTTCGAGCCTAGGGGTAAAATCGTAAATATGTAAAAGTTTAGGGGCAAAATTGTATTTTTGCCAAAGTTAGAGTTAAGGACTGTTTTGATAAATATGAGTATTAAATAAGCTAAATTTGCTATTATAGATCAAGAAGAACGAAATCCAGAGTTAGATCGGGGAAAGAAAAAGATAGTGGACTAAATCGATATAGTTTATCGATTTTGTTTCGAGGTAAGTTTGCAGTAAATAAATACAATATTCTATTATTTTACATTTAATATTATTAAATTCCAGCATTTACATATTTATTTTGTAAATTTATTATTTAAAGACTCAAGTATGAATTGACGGAAAAGCTATCTCAGAAAGTTCCGGTTGAACCTTAGGAATGTGTAGGATACAAATGTCATGACATTAGGGTTTAAGGAAATCATGTAAGACCATGTCAAGACATGGCATTGATAAGTTACTATAAGGCAAAGGTCCCATGTAAGACCATGCCAAGGCATGGCATTGGTGAATTTATAAGGCAAAGGTCCCATGTAAGACCATGCCAAGGCATGGCATTGGTGAGTTCACAAGGCAAGGATACCACGTAAGACCATGTCAAGACATGGCAATGGTTAAGTTTCATAAGGAAAGGTACCCGCGTATCCTTAGTATTCCAAGTGGTTCAACGGGAATATTCCAAGAGTAAACCAAAGTAAAGGTAAGACAAGTTCAAGCTAAAAAAGGTAAGTTAAGACAAGTTCAAGCTAAAGGTAAAGGTAAGACAAGTTCAAGCTAAAAAGGTAAGGTAAGACAAGTTCAAGCTAAAAAAAATAAGGTAAGATAAATTCATGTTAAAAGGCAAGGTAAGAATACAAGTTTGAGTATATTGAGTTGAAAGCTTAAGTGATCTTGATAAGAAAAGAATAAGATAATTCATTAAGAATGTTGTTATCTATTTACATGTAAACTTACTAAGCTTTATGCTGACTCCCATTCTTTAATTTTTTTTTTATAGTATTACAAGCCAACTCGGGGATCGAAAGGACGTCGGATATCGTTACACACTATCAAAGGATTATATTGGTATTTTGTGACTCGAACGTTTTAAGTAATGACATGTATAGGGACTTAGCCATTTTATGTGTGTGACTTTATGATATGGCTTATTATGGACTTGTAAATGCTTGGTAATGATTAGCCATTAAAATGGTTAATTAAGAACATGGTTGCGGATGTTATGAAATGTCTAGTTGATAATTATTTTAAAGAAATTATGTAATTATATGCAGGGGAATAGTTGGACAGCAGCAGTGACGTGATTTTGAAAAATCACCAAAAATAGTAGAAATTGAATTAGGTTGTGCATGAGATATATAATTAAAGCTTATTGAGTCTATTTTCATATAAAGAAAACGGTGTAGGAAAACGAGTTGTATATTATGAGATAATTGATTTTTAGTGAAGAGAGGTCAGGACTGTCAAACTGTGTAATAGAGGAGACTTTAACTAATAAACTGTACTAATTGGCCACACCAAAAATTCTGGAAAAATTATAGTAAGAAGATATATGAGTCTAGTTTCAGGGAAAATTTACGGATCTTGATTTTGAGTTTCGTAACTCGAGTTATAATTAATTTAGTGAACATGATGCAGAAAGACAGTTTCAATTTTTATGCCCAGAACTAGTAAGTTAAGTCTAGTAATGCCTCGTGCTCGACTCCGGCAACGGTCTCGGGTAAGGGGTGTTACACTTTAGCACTACATTTCATCCCTAGATTGATGGTCAATCTGAATGGGTAATACAGGTCTTAGAATATATGCTATGGTGTTGTATACTTGAGTTTGAAGGTAACTGGTTGCCTTTGGTTGAATTTGCTTATAATAACAATTATCAGTCTAGTATTAAAATGGCACCGTATGAAGCTTTGTATTGTCGCAAATGTAGAACTCCATTATATTGGACAAAACTCAGTGAGAAAAAGTTACACGGAGTTGACTTGGTCCAAAAGACCGAGGAAAAAGTGAAGGTAATTTGAGACAGCTTGAAAGCTGCCTCTGGTCGTCAAAAGTCCTATGCTAATTTGAAGCGAAAAGAAATAGAATTTCAAGTCAGTGACAAGGTATTCTTAAATGTGTCGCCTTGGAAGAAAGTTCTCCGATTTGGTCGTAAAGGAAAACTAAGTCTACGGTTTATTTAACCATATGAGGTTACTGAAAGAATTGGACTAGTTGCTTATAGGTTAGCTTTACCACCAGAGCTTGATTGGATTCATAATGTTTTTCATGTGTCTATGCTATGGTGGTATCGATACGATCCTTCAAATGTTATCTCTCCGACAGAGGTAGAGATTCAGCATGATATGACATATGGTGAAGAACCAATTAAAATCTTAGCTCGAGAAACAAATGAGTTAAGAAATAAAAAAGCAGCATTAGTAAAAGTTCTTTGGCAACGACATGGCATAGAAGAGGCTACCTGGGAGTTGGAGGATACTGTGAGGAAGCAATACCCGAATCTTTTCTTTGGTAAGATTTTCGAGGACGAAAATTTCTAAAGGGGGAGAGTTGTAACAGCCCATTTTTCAGTGAAATCGGAACGATGGTTTCGGGACCACAAATTCGATCCGAAAATAAGGTTCATTTTTATTTATTATATGGTCCGTAATATGGTAGATATGTCGTGTGGAAATTTTGATACGAAAATTTTATCAATTTAGTGCTTAATTACGAGAAGGACTAAATCGCATAAAATGAAAAAGTTGAATTCTAGTAGCTATAGGGATCAAATAGATATGGAATTCAAAACTTAAGGTCCTTATATGGTAATTAGACCATTAAGAAAAGTATGTAGATTCTTGGTGACTCATCCATGGAAATATAGAAAAAAGGCAATGACTAAATTGGAAATAACAAAATAATTAATTAATTAAAAGATGAAAAGAAATTATATCATTTTATTTTCATTATCTTCAACCTAAAAACACATGGAAACCCTAGGAGAGATAGAAGAAACTTTCAAGACCTAATAGTAAGTTTCCTTGTCTCGTTTTTAGTAATTTTGGTATTTTTGAAACCAGGATAGCTTAATCTCTCTATCTGAGGGATTAATTTGAAAAGTTATCAATGTATGAAAAATGGGTCATGGATGTATATGCTGGAAACTAGAAATTTGTGGTAGAAAATGAAAGATTATTGATGGATAAATAATTTTTACAGAGTGATTTTTGATGAAAACATGACTTAAGGACTAAAATGAAAACTTGTAAAATTTGATGAAAAATTCTAAAATTTCATGAATACATGTGCTGTAAAATTTGTAATGGGGCTTTGGTTAGGCTTGGAATAGGGAGTAATTTGCACAAGTTTCATTTTTCGAGCCTAGGGACAAAATCAGAATTTATGGAAAAGTTAGGTGCAAAATGGTAATTTTGCCTAGGACGTAAATTGAGCCTGTTTAAATATGAAATGTATGAAATTGATGATTAAACTCATTTATATAGATCCGGGCAACAATAATTTTAGGTTAGATCAAGGAAATGAAAAGGTTTCGTTTAGTAGATTTCTATCGCGAACAAGTGTCGAGATAAGTTCATGTAACTTAATCGGGCATGTAATTATGTTAATTGAATGTTTTGGTTGTATACCATGTGATTTATGTTGATGTGTTTTACTTGTATGCTATGATGGAAAATTGATATATACTTGAAATGTGAAAATGGGTTAAGTCCCGATTGAATACTAAATTCCGATGATTATATGTGCTTCCCGAAACGAATAAGGTCCTACATTTGTTGTGGGCTGGATTTAGCTCAGACGAGTAATTCCATTGACCTTGTTATATAAAAGATTTAGCCCGGACAGGTAATCCCGATATAATACCTCTCGAGCATATGTTATGATTAGGGTTTAGCCTGGACTGGTAATCCTAATCGAGCTCTATATGCATACGTTATATAAAGGATTTAGCCTGGACTGGTAATCATGTTATACGATATGTGGCCGAGAGTGTGTTCCTTGGGTAAGTGCCCTAATGGGTACCCTCGAATAAGAATTGACGGATTATGGAACCGTATACCTAGAGTTTACTATTTGAGCATCCATTGTAATTCAATGATTCAACGGACATACAACTCTTGACATGGCATGAAAATTTTGAGTGAAATGATAATGACTTGAAAGAATATTGCTTGATGATCTCATCTATGTTACTTGTTTATTATGAAGATTTTGGTGACTAACATGTTTGATTGAATATATGTGTTTAGGCAAATTAGCCAAATGGATGGAAAACTTGTTATTGCATGTTTAGATGTAAAATACGAACTTACTAAGCATGTAATGCTTACTCTGTTTTTATTTTCCCTTGTCTTATAGTGCTCGGAGGCTCGCGAAGGTTGGAAGATCGTTGGAGCATCGTCACACTATCAACTAGCTATTTTGGGCATACTTAGTAAAGTCATTTTGGTATAATGGTATGTATAGGACAACTTGACCATTGGTAGCTTGAAAATGATATTTTTTGTAACCTAGCCATTGGAATGGCTAGTAATGGTTTATTTTGGTATGGTTAAGTAGGTTATGATGGTATACTTATATGTGATATGTTATGTGTATGTGATTAAATGATACTAATGCCTAAGTTAAACCAAGGTAAGTTTGTAAACACATATGCATGTAGTAATATGCCTTGTTGAATGATGGAAATTGTCCAATTTGAATGCTTCAGTTGGTTGGTATTGGATGTGCGTTTCAAGTGCAGGTCTTGGGTGAAATTTTGGGTGAGAAATGAAGCTAGAAATGGCTTCATTTTGTCCACACGGGCGTGTGTCTAGACCATGTGTGACACATGGCCTGGTAACATGGGCATGTGGTTAGGCTGTGTGTCCCTTGCACCTAAATTTTGAGAAATAAAATGCTCAGAATTGGGCACACGGCCTAGAACACCGGCGTGTGTCTTGGTCGTGTGAAACCTGTACCTAATTTCGAATTGAATTAATTGACCACACGGCCTAGCACAAGGGCGTGTGGCATGGCTGTGTGTGCAAGTCAGAGAGTTACACGGGGTCGAATACGGGCATGTCCCAGGGTCACACGGGCGTGTCCCTTGGACTAGACGGGCGTGTGAGCCCTGCACTTTGGAAAAATTTTGTAATTTTACAAAATTTTCATAGAGGTCCCGATTAAGTCCCGAATCGATTTTAATGTTCGTATTGGACCTCTAGGGCCCAATCAAGGGACATTATAATTGATCTCGGTAAATGAATAGTAAATTATATGAATTATTTGTGAAATATTTCTGAATGTTCCGGTAATGCTTTGTAACCCCGTTTCGGTGACGGATACGGGTTAGGGGTGTTATAAGTTTGCACTAAAGGAAGGTTCAATATGCGGACACCCCTCTTTATGTATAATCGTTGTGTACTTATTTTCTGGAATTAGCAATCTAGTGGGGGATTGTTGGAAATTATAGATTGCAAATTAATTATTCACGAGTACTATTTAAATTAAAAGTGATGATTTATCATATTACAAATTTAATTATTCATAAGCATTATTCAAATTAAAAGTGATGATTTATCATCCAATAGATACATTTTCCATGGGACATGTTTCTCCCAAGAAGTATGTCCGAAGGGTTGTGGCTCTTCAAAATTATATTCATTGAGTGCATATAAATAAAGGCATTATGGTGCTCACAAATTACACAATTACAATCAATCCTATTTTCAAAAACTAGAGTAAGAGTTAGAGAATTCCTCGATTTTGCTAATAAAAGGAAATTCAAAACTTCATTGTATCCCGGAGGACCTTTGTCTTGACCCTCTAGCAACTTTGTGTGGAGACAAATAGTTCTCTTTGGAAAGTGTCATCCATGCCTCGAAATATACTGTTTATTTCCATATAAGAGTGGGTTTGGATGGACGGTGCGTTTACCTGCGGTTAGTGTAAAAACAGTGGTGACAGTGAGATTAGATACTATAGCGATACTGTAGCGTGAGACAAAAAGTAAGCTAAACGCACCGCACCGCACTCAATCGCCCATCCAAACTCACCCTAAGTCTCCTATTCTATCGTCTCCACTCAAATATCCAACAGAGGGGTTATGGGTAATTCTACATGTCAAAAAGAGTAGATATGATAAGAAACTATAATAATATTGTTCAAAAAAATTTAATGGTTTATAATTTATATTTATATTTACAACCTTCCATATGATTTTTCAAATACATCTAAATTTGATTCAAAACATGTCTTACTTTATATATTAATAAATATTTTTAAATAGGTCTGTTATATTAATATTTATTAGTAAAATTAAATAATCTAATCATTTAAATTCAAATATAATTAGTTTTTATTCCTATATTTAAATTCAAATAATTTACTTGGAAGGTGTTTTTTAAGAGGTTTTAATTTTTTAATAGCTCATCATTTTAGTTTTCCGATGAGTTGAAGTAGAGGTGTTCATGGGCCGAGCGGCTTGGCCCTGCCCGAAGGCCCGATCGAAATTTGGGAGGGTTTGGACAAAAATATAAACCCGAAAAATGGGCTTGGACAAAGAATAAGGCCCGTTTAAAAAATGGGTCGGGCCTCGGGTAAGGTATTTTTGGACCAGGCCCAACTCGGCCCGGCCCGAATTCACTAAATAAAAAAAATCTGCTATTTTTTTATTTTTGAATGTTATTTTCTTATTGTTTTCTCCCTATTTTGCTACCATATTACTATTATGTTGCTACTATTTTGTTGTTATTGATTGAATATTGTATAAAACTTATTTTATTGTTAATTTTGTTATTATTTTAAAGGCATATGTTAATTTTATTATTATTTTAGAGGTATTTGCTTGTTGAGTTACATCTATCTTAGTGTTATTTAAGTCTACATATTTTTTTAAAATTTATTTTCAATTTGTTGAGAAATATTTATTTTGATTTTTAGTATTTTTGATGTATTATATATATTTAAAAATTATATAAAATAATAATAAAAAATTTTAATAGGGTGAGTCGGGCCGGGCCGGGCCCAAATTTTAGCATTTTAAATGGGCCGAGCTTGAAAAAAATTTAAGCCCATTTTTTAGGCCCGATCCGACCTGATTTGACCCCAATAAATAGGCATAAATTTTTAATTGAGCCCGGCCCAAACTCGGCCTGTCCCATAAACACGTAAGTTGAAGTATCGGATCAGAGGAGTCACTCAATGTTGAGAAAGAAAGGGAGGATGAGGATGCGGTAACTTTAGGCGGCACTTTTTTTGAAACCCCAACACCAAAAATACCAGTCTTTAAGGATTTGAGTTCGGAAACCTACCCGGCCCCCCTCCCCCCCCCCCCCCCCCCAAAAAAAAGAGCCAGACATAAACCTCTCCTCTCACACTCGCTTACTATAACTCACTAACTCAGTTATCAAATTTGTCAAGTCTATTATCGTGGACATGGCAGGGGTAGTGAAAGCGCCGGGTGCCTTTGCCATAACTCCACACAAAGTTTCAGTCTGCATTTTGGTTAATATCTATGCTTCTCCTTCTCAAATCTCAGTCCCTTTCCCTTTCTCCTCCGTTTCTCAGCACAACCGCCTCGGCTTGTATTTATTAGCTCTCACCAAGGTATTTCCAGCGTTTTCCCCCTTTTCTTTCCAAAAATATCCTTCGCTTTTGTATCTATATTTTGCTTTTGGAATCAAATGGCAAGTGAAGCTTAAGTTACTTGTCTTGATGTTTGCGGTGTAAAATTTTGATATTGCAGTCATGTGATGACATTTTGGAGCCAAAATTAGATCAGCTCATTAACCAATTGAGGGAGATTGGTGGTTTACTGGATCATTGGTTAACTGATCATGTAACTAGTCGGTTATCTTCTTTATCATCTCCTGATGATCTGTTCAATTTCTTTAACGAGTTGCGAGGTTAGCTTCTTTTTTTATTCCTTTATTGTTTTCATCACTTTATCATCTTCTTTTTTTGCTATTATTACTGCTATTTATTTATTTTTTTGTAGAAACACTTGGGGGACCTGATTCAGGAGTTATGGAAGATGACCAGGTTATTTTGGACCCAAACAGTAACCTGGGTATGTTTCTTCGTCGCTGCATACTTGCTTTCAACCTTTTAACTTTTGAGGTATTTCTATCCTGCCTCATAAGTTGTACATATATTTTGAATTCAATTTTATGCTTTTGTTGGAATAATCATTTGTTTTCTGTGACTAAGATATATATGAAATTGTGATGCAAGAATCAGTATAGAGATAGATATTAGAGCATATTGTTGGTATCACCTTATGGGCTTCGTGGTGGCCATTGAAGTATAAATCTGTCAATCTATATCCTGATATTGTTGGTTGGATGCATATGCTTATGAAAGTATTGAAAGGTCGGGAATTTAATTAACATTATACTCACTGCTGTTCTAGTTGAATTTAGTTACATTCTTTATTGTTGAGTTTGTATATATTATACTTAAATGTTATAGGCCCTTGTTCTGTGCTTTTCTTTTAAGTATTTATAATTTTATTTTTTCAGTTAATTTTCATGATCGTTATTCTTTTTATGTATAAATAGAAGGTTGAATGTACAGTATGATGGATTCTTGTTTAAGCATAGGCTATGTTTATGACACTGACATTTGTCATGTAATGCAGGGTATCTGCCATCTTTTGACAAATATAGGGATCTATTGTAAAGAAGCTATTTCGAGTTGTTCATCTTACGAGTTGCGTCGGGTAGACAACTCTGGTAATGACTTGGAATCTTTATCTGAGTATGAGAATATGGATCTCAATCTTGTTTTCAAAAAAATAAATGAAGAAATGGAAGCAAGGAAAAGAGCCACTGAACAAGTTTCTTTTCATCTTCATCTCCCAAAGGAACTTTCGACATTGGTGGAAGGTAGTTCCATTCTTGTAAAGCATGTGTTTGTGTTTGTAATCACTTTATGCTGTTTCAACAGGAGACTAATGGTTATACTTGTCATGATGATATGGTTGTAGTGTAATTTTTCTTTGACTTATTGCTAATGATATATGCTAGATCACAAAAATTGTATAGCAGAATCCTATGAATCTAGTTGTTCACTCCAAATCTACTTTCTTCAATCTTAAAGTGAAATATAAGGAATTTTTGTGGGGTAATGTTTAACCATGGCAAGCTCATAAGTAATTCAAAATGTCCTATGCTGAAGATGCCTCAGATCTTGTGGTTGATGCAACTTTATTCTTAGTTCTTCTCATCTTCATAACCTTAATATGCACATAATTAGGTTTCTTGTTCTGCTGTCTAAACTTTTCTTTTAACCAAGGTGCCTTGAACTGGAGTTGTTGGTTTTGAAATATGCTTTATTTATCAAAATTGAATGACTCTAAAGTTATTTTTGGTGAATTTGTGTCAAATCTTTACCATTTTACTGGAATTGCTTAGCAGTTTTGAAACTATGCATGCAGATATTGAGGTTTTTGCTGATCCTAAATCAGAGCACAATGACAAAGGCAGAGAATCTTCTTCATATGCTTCTGGTGAATTATTGAGAGATGTTGATCCCAATGGTGGGGTATTTTTGCGCACCAATTGGCAAATACAAGGTTACTTAATGGAGCAAGCTGACGCAATCGAAAAGTAAGCCACTTACTGACTTAAAATCTTTTGCATTCAACTTTTGAAATGCTAATTAAATTGAACTAAACTGTGCGTCTTCTTGTGGCAGGCATGGCAGTTCTTTCACTTTGAATGCCTTTGAACTGACTCTAAGGCAGCTTCAGAAGTTGGCCCCTGAGCTCCATCGTGTAGGTTGACATATTTTTAAAGTTGCACTTGCTCTTTCTTTCATCTTGCTTTGAGTTGGTATATGACTTGTATTACTTTTTGCCTCTGTTTTATTGTGGTGCAGGTCCATTTTTTGCGTTACTTGAATAATCTTTATCATGATGACTATTTTTCTGCATTGGAGAATCTTCATCGTTATTTTGATTACAGGTGACTTGGAAACTTATTTTCTTTTTGGTTAAATTGTGAATTTGCCACTATTCTATAGGTGGATATTGAAATTTGGCTCTATATTTACTTTGATTGATACTTGTAATCATACTTTTGGGTTAAAGAGTAAATTTACTTACTATAACTCATTATTGAAATTTGCCACTTTATTTTTGTTTGATTGAATTTTACATTGAAATTTGATTTTTTATTGAATTTTGCCACATTATCTGATGCTTTAAAATGTTTAAGAGTTCATATGGGCTATTCTCCTTAAATATTGAAACCATTTTGTTTTTCCCGATGTGTCCACCAATATTATTATGGTCTGCAGGTTCATATATGTCTGAGGATATGTTCTTTTCTGGCTTATCTTTTTTTTTGTTATTCTCTTGGCTTCCAAATATAATCTTGGATGGAAGAAGCTACTTGCTTGAAATTAACCATTCTGATAAATTTTGGCAAAATAGTGCAGGAACTGAGGGATTCGATTTTGTTCCTCCTGCTGGTTGCAATAGTTTTGGAAGATATGAGATTGCTCTGTTATGTTTGGGGATGATGCACTTTCACTTTGGGCATCCTAAGAAGGCTTTGGAGGTAACATGAGAGGACTTTCTCCCCTACAATATGCCTGATTTGCACATAACCTGGTAATTATGAAATAGTGGTTGGTAGGACTGTTGATTGGTTGAGGTGACTAAGGCTTGCCCATCTGTTCTGGTCTTTTGGGCTATGCATTTGTTTAATTTAATTTCATTTTTTTTCGGGGGGGTTGGGGGGGGGGGGAGGTTGTCAAATATATTTGTCCTAAATCAACAATGCCTAGTCTTAGGTTGTCTCAATATGCTGCTTTGGTTCTCTATGCCTAGGCCAATCAGATTTCTGATGTTATTGCTTTTGGTTGTTGAGCTCAGTTGATGTTAAGATGAGAATTGAGATCCTTTTTCTTTTGGCAAGAATTTCATGTCCCAAGCGTATTTGTGGAAACCATTGTAACTTGCCCCAACCTCAAACTCAGCACAGCCTTACTGACAAGCTCACTGGAAGCTGACTTTCTTGCCATATTTGTTTTGAAATGGTGATTTTTGTGATGATTTCAGGTCCTAACTGAAGCTGTTCGTGTCTCCCAACAGGTAATTTCATTCTATCAGTCTGATGTTTTTGAATGTTAACCTGTCATATATTTCAATTTCTTTTCATACTACTAGGTCCAATGGTTTTCAATTTTTGCAGCACAGCAATGATACTTGTCTGGCCTACACTTTAGCTGCTATCTGCAACTTGTTGTCTGAGATTGGTTTCTCAACCACTAGTGGAATACTTGGATCACCATTCTCTCCTATGATCAGTGTAGGCACTTCTTTGTCTGTTCAGCAGCAATTGTTTGTTCTCCTGAAAGGATCTCTAAAGAGAGCAGAGAGTTTGAAATTGAAGCAACTGGTAGCTGCCAATCATCTTGCAATGGCTAAATTTGATTTGACGGTAAAAATATGTACCTTTACTTGGCAAAATTTCTTTTACGACTTAATTACACAACCCCCCTTCTACATAGGTTATGCATGTTTGTCATTCATACTACCTTGATTGAAACAGAACTATTTTCTTAGGAACGAATTTTGCTGCAGCTGTGTTTTTGTCTGTAAAACGGACAGCTCTTTGTACACTATTTTTTGTGCATAACAAATTCTCTTATTAAAGAAGTGTCTACAAACTGAAATGTTACTGCACATAAATCTGCAAAAGTACAAGCTTTTTAGGGCAAGTGCTAGATCATTTGTTCAAGGCTGCATCTCAAAGTGTATTTTTGCATTACCCATCTTCTAAACTTTGTTTTCAGAGGCCTCTAGCTAGGCCTCTTAAAAATCTTCCCCGCGGAATGTGGATGACATCATAGTGATTTAACTGATTGACGATGGAGAATATTCTAATAAAACTTATAGCCATGCATGGTTTCCTTGGGTGCCATGCTCATGTGTTTCTTCCTATAAGGAGATAGAGAATATCTGGGAGTATAGCAATGTTTATGTATGTTGGAACTCCATATATTATGGGATACTTTCTGCAGTTAGGAAAGAATGCATTTGGAACTTCAGAATTTCTGGATTTGTCTCATTTATATTCAGTTCTTTAAACCTTTACACTATCTTATTTTTTCCAATTTATGGTGTGAATCCAAAACAATCACATTTCTTTATTCTGGACTTGCATGGAAATACTTTTTGGGTCTTATGAGCAAGTGAGCTTGAGTTATGGTTCAAATAAGCTGCATGTGCATGAATATCTCATTTGATTGGTTTGATACAATTGATTTTTAGTTATGTTGATAATTAGACTTTAGAATACTAAATTGAAAGGAAATATTGTACAGCCTCTGTTCACACAATGATGTGAATGAGATATTCATGCACACAAACAAGCCCGTGCATAGACAGATTAATAAGCTTTATGGAAGAGGGGACTGATGCTCATAGTTTTTATGATGGGTCAAAATTTGTTTCATTTTCTTTTCAACTTTTATAAGCACACCATCACCTATGTAGCAGCATTAGAATAATCTTTTTCTTATTGGTACTTTTAAGAGTTCTTTCCTTGTAACATCATAGACTCGAAGTTTGTCATGCTTTAGTTTGTATTTTTGTGGGGAATATTCCTGATGAATGTTACTATGAACCAATTCTAATATGATTTCTTCATGAACTTGTGTTTTGGTGTGAAAATGTTTGACAGAATATTTGGAAGGTGATTTTCTTTCTCTTTCTCTCTCTCATACGTCATAAGTAGTGAGCATTGAAAAATGCCAAAAGTACGCATTCTAAGAACTTCAAAAGAAAAAAGGTTAGTATCAGTAGAAGAAAGGTTCCTAAAGTCCAAAACATATGCATGCTTAAAATATAAAACACATGAAGAACTCCATATCAGAATAAGCTATAGGCTTACTTGCATATCATGTCAGTCTCACTCTTTAAATTGTCAGCTACTAGGTTTTTATTTATGGGGTTCATATAAACCTAAATCTAGTTAGGAAATTTGTCCTTTTCTCCTAGTTTTTTACTCTTAATATGCAAGAAAGAGCTAAATTTCATACAGCAAAGAGAATTTTCAGCCTTCATATCACCTCAATCTCCATTTTTATATAGCTTTGGTTCTCTGCTTATCCTTGTGTCATGTTTCCTATTGGAGTAATGAAGATATCTTTTAAGATGTGGCAGGGAACTTATATACTTGGTTCTTGTAAGGTTAATGAAATCTGTTGTACATAGGGGATTTTTTTTTTTTCTGATTTTTTGTTCCTTTAATTTTTGAATTTGTTATTCCTTTAATCTTTTCTATTGTTTTAAAATATTTAACCTTCTTATTATCACATGCAGCATGTGCAGAGACCTCTGCTGTCATTTGGTCCCAAGACTTCCATGAAGCTTCGGACATGCCCAATTATTGTTTGTAAGGTTAAGTGCTGTTCTTTATGGCATTCCTGTTTCTTGTATGTATGAGGACTTCTGCAGTTGAATTCTATTTCATAATAATATATTATCTTTGCAGGAACTACGATCTGGTTACCACTTAATCAGTGAATTTTGTTGTGAGGGCTCTACTATGACTGCAGATGGTGCTTTTAGTACTGCATGGCTTAAGAACTTGCAAAAGCCCATGGGTTCATTAGTGCTGTCCCAAGATAATGGTTCTAGGAACAATTCGAATCCTTTTCTATTCTTTACACAACCAAGTTCAATTCCTGGATCTGTTATGCAGTTAGTAGGTTCTTCGTATCTACATCGTGCTACTGCATGGGAGATATATGGAAGGTGAAATTTAACAAGCACGTCTTACATATTTTTTTGTTCTTTGTTGCACTGCTTACTTAAGATTGTCCAACTTTGACTTGTCATTCTTGACCCCTGCCTGGCAATTTGTGCATTCGTGCCATGTTTTTGTATATTCTCACGTCATAATTGTGTTTAAGTTATTTTATATGGATTGTCATATTTGTGTAGTTTTGTCGTCTTTGTGTTTCCTTTTTGTCTCGTGTTGTGTTAAGTATCTTGTCTAGATTATCTTTTAGTCTAATTATGCTCCAGTTCTTGTACTCTTTGCATATTTGAAATTTAGTCCCTCTACTTTTAATTCCAAGACTTTAGTCCCTCTACTATTTTGGTTTAACAATTGAAGTGCAGTTGATATGATTGTAAAAATATTTTCTTTAAATTGGATTATGTGTCATTTAAAACAAACAAACAAACAAAAAAGCTCATGTGACCAGTTTAAAACTGTGTGGAAGTCATGTGAGCAAAAAAAAGGTATTGAATTTTACTCTACTTCTCTTGAATATTGCTGACTTACAACCCCAAATTTAGAAACCTTACCACTCTGGATTCAACATTTTTATTTGCTCATTTGACCTTCATGCATGTAATCTTTTCCCTGTGAGCAAAATTTTTATTTTAAAAATGTCAAATAGTTCAATTTATTGGAAATCCTTTAACAGTGTTATCAATGGACTTTTAATCATTAAATTGAAAGATTCAAGGAACTAAATTCCTGGGACTAAAAGTAAAGAGACAAAATTTCAAAAGCATGAAGAGTACAAGGACTGGGAGCTTAATTAGACCTTATTTTTTTCCTTGTCATATTTGTCTCTTGCAATCGTGTTGTGTCCAGCATTGCAGGTCTGTGATTCTTCTATTGCAGACATTCTTTCCAAGTAATTGACATCAAGGGATTTCTTTTCTAAAAATGATAGCTTTAGGCATTGTTTGATAAAATGAATAAATCCAATACTGAAAATCCAAGTACTATTCTTTTAACTCTGAGAATTTGAAGTACTGAATTCAGTTATAAGTTGTTCGATATACTATTGAAATGTAAAATTTTATTAGATTTTTTATATACAAATTTGTCAATATTTCCAATTGGTAAAAAGTTGAGGAAACAAATCAGTAGTGGACGTAAAGAATATAAGATTAGTATAATTGCATATATTTTTTCCCTTAAATATTCACTTAATACATTAAGTACCTGAAAACTGCTTAGCATTCAACATTTTTCCTTTGAAAAATGTTCCATTAAGTGGTTTCATGAATGCTGATGATTTATTAAATGCATTGAAAAAATTGAAAATTTTCAAGGGTTTATCAAGCACTCCCGTGGTCTACAAGCAGGAGTTGATCTGGTGATGTAAGCTACTGGTTCTCTTGGTAATACTATCAGAGTTCTTGATGCTAGCATGGACCTTTGGGTGTCTTGGTGTTTCATGACTTCCTTTCGTCGCCTTTCTTTTCTTCATTGTATCTTGTGACAAGATCAGTAGAACTAGGAATTTTGCTCTTTGCATTTACTACCTTCACTGCTCTTTATTCGTTTACCATTTATTTTGTTTTATTATCTTTTATGGTTCCTTCACCCTCACTTTTTGCGCTTTCTGAGCACAGGTGTTGCCTCACTCTTATCATTTGTTGGTACAATTGGCTAAAGCAGGAAGATTCATATTTGAATTATATGTTTGTTGTGTTTAGGTTTTGGTCTAGCTCAAATAAATCTAATTGCTTGTTACAATTGATTGCTTGATATTTTTCTTCTTTTTCTTGTCTATACTTGTCAGTGCTCCACTTGCTCGGGTGAATGCTTTGGTTTATGCAACTTGCTTTGCTGATGCTTCAAGGTAATAATCATGCAAACCGACCTAGTATTTGGCTAGGTTCTGTGTATTTCGTTTTGACTATATTTGTGTATCTAAGTCTTTCTTAACTTGAGGTTTACCAAACATTGGATATCCCAGTTCATCTGATGCAGCATTAGTGCATGTGAAACTTATTCAACATCTGGCGGTATTTAAAGGCTACAAAGGTCAGATAAAATGTTCGAATGCGTTGCTGCTGGCATTATATTCCTGCATTTGTTTTTCCTACTCTGCCTTTTGCTTGAAACAGGTTGATTTCTTTTTAATTGATGATAGTGTATACCTTGTTCCACTTTTACTGAAATTTGAGACTGCCTCCCTACTTAGGGTCCGCTTGTTTACATGTAAAAGGTTTTACGGAAAATGTTTTCTGCATTTTCCTATGTTTGTTTCACAGAAAATAGTTTGGTCAACGGAAAATGACTTATAGGTCAAGGTAAAATAAGTCATTTTTCCTGTAAAATGACTTACCATTTTAAAAAGTGTGAGTCATTTTCGGAAAAGACCTCATCTATAAATAATATTATTTTTTTTATAAAAATTAGCTTAAATCAAGCTTAATATTATTATATTGATAATAAATTTTATTTTTATTTTTAAAAATATTTAAAATATTATATTTTCAATATTATTAAACATACATATTTAATTATTTATATTTAGCCATATAATAAATTATTAATATAATAAATATAATTTATTATTTTTATAAATTATTTAATATTTCAATTTTATTTTAATAATAAATTTTAAAATTAATAATTTTAAATAATATTATTCACATATTATTGAAAATATTCAATATTAATATTTTAATAATAAATATTTATTACAATTATAAATATATTAATAATAAATGTTTTGTAGTATAAAGGTGAAAATATATCATAAGTCTATGCACACTTTACAGATTTGTAATTTAGTCTTTGTCCTTTTATTTTCAAGAATTTAGTCCCTTTACGTTTCAAATTTGAAAATTAAGTCCAATTGTTGACATCATTAATTTTTTTGTCAATTTTGTTGATGTTACATTTTTAAATAAAAAATATTCACTTAGTAGTCATGTAATTAAAAAATGACGTAATGAATCTGAATTTAACATAATATTTTCAATATATGCAAAAACAATGTAAAATATAAAATTATAGATAAAATTAAATTTAATTAAACAATGAAAAAAAAAGAAAATCTCAAATGTATGTTTGTTTAATTGAAAACAACTTTTATGAAATATTTTTAAGAAATCTACCAAACAACAGAAAATTTTTTACACAGATTCATCCAAACACCAGAAAATATTAGTTTTCCCAGAAAAGTAAATCATTTTCCAAAAATCATTTTCCGGAAGTCATTTTTAGAGAAACAAACGGGGCCTTATATTTGCAAGTTGAAATATTAGTTAATGTCTGGTTTTAGATAATATCGACTTTAGGCAGAATACATCATGTTCATTCTGTTGTCTCATGTTCATCTGGTCACTGAGACATAATCAAGGATGTGAAATAGTTAGAGAGAATGAAGTGAATTGATCTATCTGATTATTTCAATTTGGTTGAAATGCTCTTGCTTCAATAGAATTTCTTGATCATAACCATGTGCACATTCTAGCCTATACCTAAACACATGCATATCTGTTGTTATCTCTTTAATTACTTTATCATCGATTTTTAGTAATTTGTTATTTCTATACATTTTTAGAGGCTTTTGCTGCTCTTAAAACTGCGGAAGAGAAGTTTTTATGTGTATCCAAATCACGTATATTGATACTGAAGCTACAGCTGCTCCAAGAGCGTGCATTACATCGGTAAGGTTACATGGTAAAATTTATATATGTGGCACTCTTCCCATATTTATTGCAAGTTTTCAATTGCTTTCATTTTTCTGATGATGCTAGAGGACATCTCAAGCTTGCCCAACAAGTATGTGATGAACTTGGAGTATTGGCATCATCTGTCACTGCTGTGGACATGGAGCTGAAGACAGAGGCAAGCCTTCGCCATGCTCGTACATTGCTTGCAGCAAAGCAATTTAGCCAGGTATGTGCTTGATATGCATGCCACATTCTTGTGTTGAGGTAAGTTGCTCTATTTCCAAAAATTCAAGTTAGAGGCAAATTGTAATGCAGTTTGGATTTACTATTTTGATTAAAAGTTGCTACAAATTTGAAAGGGAAGGCAAACTGAAGCTGATTCGAGGGCGTAGGTTTTTCTGATGCATATTAGTCCTCAAAAACTTTCATCGCTATGCTCATGCAAAAACATGCAGCATTTTTGACACCTTTGAGTTGATAAAACTGGAGTGTGGAAAATATCGCACGCAAGTATTTGAGATTTCATATAGTATCATCAAGAGTTTGACAGCTTAGGTTGTCAGCAAGGCTAGAGCCTACCAAATGCTATTAACTATGACCAATAAAACTGATTGATCTTTATGTTTCTTGAACAAATGTGATTTTTCTGATTTTGTGTTGTTAGGTTTCACAGTCATCCATTGGGTCCTTAATTTCTATTATTAACCAATATATTTTTACTGTTCATGGATTTCCCATTTATTATCGATGATTTTTGCAGGCAGCTGCTGTGGCGCACTCCCTCTTTTGTATGTGTTACAAATTCAATCTTCAAGTTGAAAGTGCAACTGTTCTTCTTCTGCTTGCTGAAATTCACATGGTATGATCATGTATCTGACAGCTATATATGCAATTTGAGATGGAACATAGCTAAATTGAAATTTAACTATCTATCGTGCTATTATAAATTGTAACTGTATTGCATGAAACTGTTCTAGACATGATATTTATATAATGACCATCTACATGTCCATTCTTCCCAAATAAGGTACATATATGTTTTCCCTTTTTTTTTTTGGTTTTTTGGGGGGGGGGGATTGTAAATTGAAACCACTGATGTTTCAATGGCTTGCGCATTGTCATCCAACCCCATTAAATAAGGAGAAATTGAACACCATACTTTAAGGCATCCTCTTTGTGTCAGTTTCATTTTGATTATTTGGTCTTCCTTTCTTCCAACACAAGCATTGTCTTTGTGTCACATCTTTGTCAAGGGGAACTTATACAAGCATTTTGTGCTTGTAACATCCGTACCTTCTATCTACAAGCATTTATTTACAATCTCATCTTTCCCTATAGACCAACAGATTGTTTTATACCATCCTTATCTCTGTTATACGTGTCCAAGATGCGTACTTTAGGGAAGAAAAATGGATTATTGTATAGACTAGACCTCAAAGTGTTGAAATCTTGATATTTTCCTTATTTGGTGTCACTAGAAATCAGGAAATGCTGTCGTAGGCCTTCCCTATGCATTAGCAAGCCTTTCGTATTGTCAGACATTTAACTTGGATCTTCTTAGAGCATCAGCAACTCTTACACTGGCTGAATTATGGCTTTCACTTGGATCCTATCACGCAAAGACTGCTTTAACACTTTTACATGGTGCTTTTCCAATGATTCTTGGCCATGGAGGTCTGGAACTTTGTGCTCGGGCCTATATTACAGAAGCAAAATGTTATCTCTCAGATCCAAGCTTCTCAGGTATTATTTTTATCATCCTCTTACGGCATTTATACCTAATTTTCTCAGGTGTGCTATATTTTATTTCCCTCCTTCCTCTTCTTTTAAGGTCTCACAGGATTGGGGATGTAGGAAAGGTATATCATGACTTGTTAGTTTGACAACTATCTGGCTTGTTTACTTTTCTCCGATGCATGTATGAATTGACTTACCTCTCACCAATTAAATTGATTAGTATTGAGTGTTCTAGATTTATTGAAGTGAATAGACCTCTTATCTTTGGTGAAAAATGAGAAATTATGCATTAAGATACATATTTCTATGTAAAACCAGACAGTTACTTAAACTTCTAATTTATGCTTAGAGGCAGTTGAGATTTACCATGCTCATTATCTAGGTTTGGATTTACATGAAAAATGAAGATTGAGGAAGTTCTTTTGGAAATAGAGAACTAGCTACAAAGGGTATGTTGAATATTTGCAGAGCATGGTATGTTGGAATTCAAATCTAGATTGGACAATTGAGGACTGGGAGCAAGACATTAGTCCCTCAATAAGGGGTCAAGTTTAAGATGAGTTGAATAATTGTTGTTTGATTATATCGAAGATGCGAATAAAAAGTGCAGTTACAAAATAGGATTATTTAATCGAATTTGAAATTATAAAAAGGAAATTAAGTGGTATTGATTTGACTGGTTTAACAATGGAAATGGATGCGGTAAAGGCTGTGAGAATGAGGATGTTTCTTAAACTTGATGGAGGATATGTTTACAAAGAGCATATTGGACCAGTCATTTTTCCAACTACCTTGTATGGTTTTCGGTGCCTAAAGTGAAAACTCTTGTCAAAGGCACTAGACTACTGCTTCTGGTCAGATGGTATTTGTCAATGGGTGGTATGTTCTTAGGTCATTCTGGATTGAGTTGCAAAGAAGTTAGAAATGTTTTAGTTTAAGTTCTTTCAGAACAGGCTTTGGAACAGTCTAAAGCAACTTTTCTCATCGAATGATGCTACAAAGCTCTAAAAGTAATTCATCTGATCAGAGTGGTTAAAAGTTCAATATTTCAACAAAGACATAATTATCATTTTTAATGACTTGTAATTGAAGTATGGAGTTCTTTTTGTAAAAGATCCCAACTTTTAGGATAATATGAAATTGGTCCAATGTTTTTCCCTTTTCCTCCATATCCTCCTTTTTGTTAAGCTTGTTTGAATTGTAAATGTTTTGTACTTACACTGCACTAACTTGTTGAGTTTCCTCACCAGTTTCCAAAAATCCAGAACTTGTGCTGGATCCTTTAAGGCAAGCTGCAGATGAGTTGCAACCTTTGGAGGTTAGTTGACTTTTGATATGGAACGTCTACATTCTCCTTTCTCCTTTGGAATGCTTTTAGCATTTATGTCTTCAAGTCAAGTTCCAGTATATTTTCTGCTCTTAGGTTTAGCCATTGACAAAAGTAAGAATTCCATAAAAAAGAAAAAAATGAAACAAGAACCTATGCATTTCATTGGTCGTTAGTATTCATATGATCCAATTGTGGGTACATATAGTAGCAGCAACGCATCATCGTTGCTTACTTTTGCTTTCATAGCAAGTATTGGCATTGTTATTAATGGGATGAAACTTGTTTTGGTCCTCAGCATCATGAATTAATGGCCGAAGCCTTCTACTTGATGGCCATTGTATTTGACAAGCTGGGGCAACCAGAACAGAGGGAAGAAGCTGCATCTTCTTTCAAGAATCACGTTATGTCTCTTGACCATCCTCATGACGTGGAAGATCCCATCCAGTCCGATACCCTCTTAAACGCCTGAGCCCCGAGGAGCATAATTGATGTAGGGTAAGCGGGTGTTTTGCCCATTCCTTTTTGATGAACTAATTATAAGGCTGATTATATGATTGCTGAAAATTGGATGGTCTTTTATTTAACACAACTGATTGAAAAAATATGTTGATTATATATCGTGATTAGGTTATTGTGTTTGGTGAAAAATCAGTGATTTTAGGCGAGGTTGATCATATATTTGCTTTGCCTTTGACAGTGATTTTGTTTGAATATAAAATGATCAATAACTTGTAACCCGAGTAAAATGAAAAATTAATTATACCGACTTTAATATGGGAATTAAAATTTTGTTCTCTTAAAATGATGATTAAAAATTATTTTAATTTAATTAAAAGATAAAATATGAGGATTCATAAGTAGAATTTGAATGGATGATCCATGAGTCCTTAAAACTCGATTGGTTGGAACTCCTTTAAAAAAAATTAATTGGTGATTAAATGACATCATAAATATTAAATGATGTTGATTGAGTTTTAGTTTGATTAGCATTTACATTGTTGTAAGTGTCAAAGGACATGAGTTCGAATGTATTTTTTTCTTATATAAGTAGAATTACTCAAAGCTCATTTCTAGTGTTTAAATAGAAAGATAAATCTGTGAAAATGTTTTTAAATTTATGTCCTTTTACACTGATAATAATATCAATTAAATTAAAACTCAATTGACAATTTTAAACAATTTTATATAAAAAAATATATATAGTTATAATCATTTGAATTTTGTCATCTCTCTTAATAAATTTCAATTATTTACCATCAAAATTTTAAAGTCATTTTATCTCAATAGTAAATAAAAATAAAAATAAAATACGTATTCCATATTTATCAAACTAGTACAAGTTTTGATGGAAAAGAGAAATCGACTTAGAAATCAATTTTACCTTTATTAAATTTGATAAAAACAAATTATTATTTCCAAGATTATATATTATTTATAAGTAACTCATCATTTATAGCATTATATATTTTAAGTTATATAAAACTGAATCTTATAAAGATATTATAAAAAAATATAGATGTTTCATATTTTAATATCTTATAATATTATTAAATTAATTTTTTAATATATAGTGTTATAAATTACAATTTATTTTAAAGTAATATTATAATATTAAAAATGACAGTTTTATAAAAATTGTAAAAAACTTTGGGTGAGAAAAGAAAAAACTTTTATGCACATGCATCAATTAGTCATTTTATTATCACAAGTTGTGGATCAAAGTTTATACCATTGTGCATAGAACATCCTATGGAGGTCTACTACTTAAATAGGGTTTATTTAACCCACTTGAATTGACCCGATTCGTGAAATTCATGGAGAAGCTCATCTACTTGAAGCCTTGGTCACTCAAACACTTTAGTAAAACTAGAGTTATCATTATAATTAATGTAAATTCTAAGGGATAAAGATGTATAGAGTTTTAAAACCCTTAGGATTCTCATCTTGTAGATAGACACTAATCTCAATTGTTATAATCATCTCATTGGATTTGGAGGAGTTCAACTATAAATAGAAGTCTTCCTCATTTTATTTAGTTCTTGAATTAAAGAATATATTTGAGAGCATTCACTCGAACACTTGGTGTGCATTGCTTTCTTGTGGCTTTTCAAGCTTTTTTGTTACTTCTTTGCTCTTGAGCTGCTTTCGCTCTATTTTCAGTGCTTTAGAGAATTTCCTAAAGAATTTTCGCTTTTCGGGAGTTAGGCTGACTTAGGGAAATTCGAAGTAAAGAAATCGCTTAAGGTCGCGCAATTTGCTATGTAACACCCCTAACTCGTATCTGTTGCTGGAATAGGGTTACGGAGCATTACCGAAATTGACAGATCAAATACAGACATTTCATAACATTTAACATTTATATCAGAAATCATTCATAATGAATTATATTGTCCCTTAAATTAGCCCTTGAGGCCCAAAATATACATTAGAAACAAGTAAGGACTAAATTGAATACTTAAAGAATTTTTTACGAAATTTCAAAATTTTTCCTAGATGCAGGGTGCACACGCCTGTATGGTCAAGTCGTGTGCCTCACACGGCCAATAGACATGCCCTTGTCACAGGTCGTGTGGACATTTGAAATAGGGACACACGGCTGTGTCCCATCCCGTGTCCAAATTAGTGTGGTTACTGACTTGGGTCACACGGCCAAGCCACACGCCCGTGTGCTAGGCCATGTGAACATTTTAATTTACATTAATTAGGTGCAGGGGCTACATAGCCAAGTCACACGCCCGTGTCTCTGCCCATGTGAAATACCTGAGCATTCTATTTTGCAACTTTAAAGATGTAGGGGACACACGGCCGAACCACGCGCCCGTGCTCATGGCCGTGTGTCACACACGGCTGAGACACATGCCCGTCTCTCTACCTGTGTGGACAAATAAGGCTATTTCCAAGCCTTATTTCTCACCCATGTTGGAAAATTTGGACATCACATATATAATAAGAATAATTACATGTTATCGTTTATTATCATGATAGGTTAGCCCAAATTAAAAGTGATCTAATTTGGTTAGAATTTTATTGGGCTTTTAATTATTAAATAAATTATGAGTCAAATATGTGTAGATACTCTTCTAATCAGATTCTAATTAATGATGGGCTAATTGGAATTTGATTAGAACTAATATGCCAAGGTTATAAATATTTGGGTTATGGTCCACAAATTATACACAAGATTTCTTTTCTAATATCTCATCATTAGGAAAGAGAGAGCACGTATTCTCTAAATTTCTTGTGTGCTAATTTGGAAGATCAAATCCCCAAAATTCGGTAAAACTACAAGGAATTCATGGATTCAGGTACGCTTCCACATCTAGTTTTATTCTTCATTTATTCCTGATGATTTGACATGACAGATCCTGATTTAGTAAGTTTTATTTTAGATTTATTTTACAAATCTAACAACCCAAACTTGCCTTCACTTACATAAACACTTAAACATATTCTCAAACCAATCCAAGACATTTAACCCAAGCCAAAATCAATTCTTATGCATGCCATATCACTTCTTAATTCTATATATCTAAACTTACCCATTTGATTAAATATGCGTACAGATAGACTTATGAAGTTTACTATCAATTAACCATACTAAACACTCATATCAAACTTGATATTATTTCATATATTTACATCAAAACACATTCATCATAAGTCATTCTTGTAATGACCCAATAGTCACGGGTATCGGAAAGTGTATTTTCGGGTTTTTCGAAAACAAATAATAAATATTTACGTAGTTAGTTGTGTGGTTAATTAGGTTTTGGATAGGTGAATTTGTTTATATTAGGAGTAATTGGGTATAAGGACTAGATTGAATAAAGTGTGAAAGTTTAATTGCAGAATAAAGAAAAGATGAGGGACTAAATTAGCAATTAAGCCATAGGTGCCAAGTGTGTGGTGAAAATGAAATACATGTGTATTAAATAATATACATACATTTGTAATAAATACATGTATTTACTTATAATTTAAGAAATAATTATTAAGTTAATATAATATAATATAATATAATAGAACATAAATTAAATAAAGAAATAAAGAAACAAAGTACATAAAAGAAACAAAACAATAAAAAGAAAAGAAAGAACAGGGGATAGAACGAAACAGAGAAGGGGAAATGAGAAAGAAAAAGAAAAGAAAATTTTAGGGTTTTAAGGTTCAAATTTAATTTCATAAGTCAATTTAGTCCCTTTTATTGTAATTTTGATGTTTTTGGAATCCTAGAACAAAATACTACTTGGTTTATGTTGAAATTTTGAAAGTTAGTTGATTTTTAGATATTGTTCATGTTGAAATAATTGAAGAATGAGGGGTTAAATTGATAGAATTTCAAGTTAGAATTGAGAAAAGGATTGAATTGTAAAACAAATCATAAGTTTTATGTAGTAGGGACTAAATTGAAAGAAATTTAAAATTAGGGATTTATGGTGAAATTAGAGAGTTGAAATTGGTTTTAAGTGATAGTTGAATGAAAAATAGAGAAAAATTGTAAAGAAAATTAAATTAGTTTTGGTTAGGGATTACATTAGAATTTATTCAAAAGTTGAATAGAAATTGAAATAATTGATGTGAATTGTGTTGTATTGATAAATTTTAATTGTTTTAAATTTTCATAGCTAACGTTGAACCGGAGACATCGGCTAAAAAGGGAAAAGAGAAAGTCAACGACGAGTGACTTGGAAAAATACGGTTTGTATTTCTTTAATCCGAATTTAATAATTAATTGTTGAATTATTACTTAATATGTATGGTAAGTGCATTGAGGTGAGTACTGATATTGATTTTGTGATATTGAATTGAATTGATTTCATGTACATATGTGAATGAATATTGGTTGAAATTGAAAAGTGAATTTAATTATTAATTGTTGTATTTTGATTAAATATTATGGTAAGTAATTAATGTGAGAATTATTTATATTGTGTTTTACAATTGAAATGGATTGATTGGGAATGTGATGAAATAGATATAAATATGTGATTATTGTGGGATTTGAATAAGGTGTTCAGGGGTATTTCGACTTCGATTTGATGAGGCACTATGTGTTGTATTATTATTGCTTCGGATAAATCCGATGAGGTACTGAGTACCGTATTGTTTTACTTCGGCATGGCCGATGAGGCACAGAGTACCGTATTGGTGCTTTTGGGTTGGATTCGCGTATCCGTCCGAGTCCGAGTCATTTTAATAGGAGTGTACAACTGTATTGAACAATTGTTTGTTATTGAATGATATTAAATATGAATTGGAATGAACAATGAAATGAAATATGCAATTGAAATGCATGAAATTGCATGAACCATGGATTCATGAAAAAGATAGTGATATTGAAATTGAATTGAGTATCTTATTGTGAAAAGTTATTGAATAGCAATTATGAGATTGATATAGAAGAGATGATAATTGAAAGTGTTATGAATGATATGTATAAGAAACTAATTAACTGTTTGAATGATTATGTTTGTGTGAACGTATATCCATAAACGATATAAATTTTTGCTTAATACATATTCAGATTATAGAAATACCACTGAGTTTATACTCAGCGTACGGTTTGTTTCCGTGCGTAGGTTAGGTACAGTCAGATCGTTGAATTAGCATCCAAAGTCGATCCCGAACTCAAAGTGGTGATATACATTTCTTTTTGGTAAATGGCATGTACCTAAGATGTTATACTTGTCATTTTGGAGAATGTATATAAACAAAGTATAAGCTAATATTGGTACTTATATAAATATGTTTTGGGTTATAGCTATTAAATGGTATATTTTGGTTGAAATTAGTATAATCTTATATTTGGTTCAAATGGTGGTTTTTGAATTAATTTGGATATTATGGTTAAAGTATTTATATAAATAAATAGGTTAGGTCATTAGATTGATTAATTTATGAAATGTATGTTATTTAATTGCGTAATGTTTATATTTGAACTGAAATGATTGGTAATACTCCGTAACCCTCTTTTGACAACGAATAAGGGTTTAGGGGTGTTACAATTCCAATGGCTAATTACAACCAAAACACTTATATGCCAATATTGGCTTTTTAAACCTATACATGCCATTATAACCAAAATTAATTTATTATTTATATCGAAATGAGCCGATGGATAGCGTGAGTTATCTCCGCCAAGCTTCTAACCCGATAAGCTTCTGAAGTACTATAAAATAGAGGAAATAAAACAGAATAAACATTTAATGCTTAGTAAGTCCGTATAACATGAAATTAACTTACCATTTATTTCATATTAAGGTAAGCTAACTAAACATGCTCAAACCAATTTGGCCAATTAACTAAACACATATCCTCATCAAACATGTTAGTCATGTATTTCTTAGAAATATCAAGGGACATATATGATCTCATAACAATAGAATTGCTATATAAATATACTTTCCATATCATGAATTCATATAACATGTACAAACTATTTCCATGTATTTCAAATATATTCAGTAATAATCCATTCCGAATCCATATTATCTCACATCAGAACTTTGCCCGTTGAACCATTTAAAATATCGATGGATACAAGGGTAGTACACACAAAGTGTACAAAACTGTAATCCGTCAATTCATATTCAGGAATGCTCATACGAGCACATAAACGGGATGCTCTTCCAAGCCAAATAACAGAAAGCTCATGTGAGCTTGTAACGGGAAGCTTATCCAGGCTTAATAACAGGAAGCTCATAAGAGCTTAAATCAAAAAGCTCGTGCGAGCTTAACGGGTAACTCCGAAGAGCTATTATCAGGAAGCTCATGGAAGAACTTTTGATCGGGAAGCTCCGGATAGCCATATATCGAGACGCTCATAAGAGCTGCGGTGTGTCTGCAACACATGCAGAATCACTACCAATCAGAATGCTCATAGGAGCATATAAACAGGAAGCTTGGAAGAACCATGTATTAAAAAGCTCAAGAGAGCTTATATCGGGATGCTCATGTGAGCTATAACGGGACGCTCTTGCGAGTTATGGTGTGTTCGCAACATATGCAGAACTACAACCACTTCGGGAACCATGTATCCATCTAATTTCATTTGTTCAAATAGGATTTATTTCTTGTCGGACATTGTCGGATATGTGATTTATTTTCATACTTAACAATTATACAAATCACATACATATAAATCAATCATATCACATAAATATACAATTTAGTTACACGAACTTACCTCAACAATGTATGTGTTTGTATGGTACTAATCCGACACTTTTTTCTTTACCTAGAATCTAGCTTCGTATTTGATCTATCCGGATCTATATGAGTAAATTTAGCTCAATTTAATACAATTCATATTCAATTCAATTCGATTTACATTCTAGTAAAAATTACCATTTTACCCCTATACTTTTAATTAATTTTGATTTCGTCCCTAGGCTCGGAAAATAAAATTCATGCAATTTAATCCTTATTCCAAGCCTAGCCGATTTTTACATATCACAATAGAATCCCATGCATTTCACAAAAATCAAAATTTTTCCATAAATTTCACATCTTTACAATTTAGTCCCTAAATCACAATTTCATCAAAATTCACTTTACAAAAGGTGTTTATCTACCAACAAGCTTTCATTTTTTACCATAAATTTCATAATTCAAGCATATTCATCCATGGAAAAAGCCTAGTACTTTAATAACTTTGAAAATTAATCCTCGAGATAGCTAAATTAAGCTATTACGATCTCGAAAATATAAAAATTACTAAAAACGGGACAATAAAACATACCTAATTGATCAAAATACGTTTTTCTATCTTCAAGCTCTCAAACTAGAGTTTTCATGGCTTTTTAATTGGGAAAGATGATATAAAATGATGATATTAGATATTTATTTTATTTATCATCTTTTATTTATTTACTTTCCAATTTAGTCATTTTCTTTTCTTAAATTTTCGTGGATGAATCATCATACTTATCTACTAACTCATCTTAATGGTCTATTTTCCATATAAGGAACACAAATTTTGAATTCCATAGCTATTTGATCATTTTAGCTACAAGAATTCAACTTTTACATTTTATGCAATTTGGTCCTTTTATCAATTAATCATGTAATCGGTAAAATTTTCTTAACGAAATTTCTATACGATATTCCTATCATAATGCAGATCATGAAATAATGTTAAAATAATTTTTCTTACGGACTCGAATTTGTGGTCCCGAAACCACTATTCCGATTTCACTGAAAACAGGTTGTTACATGCTAGACTTAGGTTCTAGCCCCGTGATAGTTGGTATTAGAACCATTGTTCAAAGGTACCGGTTGAGATGTAGAAGGGAGTAGACGAACAGATTGAGACTATGAAGACTCGTGGGAGGGCAAAAAAGCTGACAACTCAAGGGATATACTGTCAGTTTTGGAAGGCAGGTTTGCCAAACTAGAGGGTTCTATGAGTGATGTCACAGAGACCCTTGAGGAAGTTGGTGGACGTACCACAGAGTTACAATCGAGACAAATTCAGCTCAAAGAACAAGTGGTAGAGGCCCTCAGTGCTAATGTTGATTCAATGCAAGAGGTCCTCAATATTATTGTAGGTGAGTTGACTAAGAAGAGTTATGCTCTCGAGGCTATGGTGTCGACCTTGAAGGAATACATTAAGGAGCTCAAGGGGGAGCTAAATATCTGCAAAGTTGCTTTGGGTAATAGGGTGTTGGCTGCGGCACCCAAGCCTAAGGGGTAAAGGATGTGGATAACTTCTTTTGGGGAATGGAGCAATAGTTTTATGCCAAAGGCATCACGGATGATGCTACCAAGGTAAATATTGTTGCCATGTATTTTATTGATGTTGCTTTATTATGGTGGCATCGTATGTCCATAGATGAGAGACGAGGTGGTATCGCCATTGGGACTTGGGAGGAGTTTCAGAGTGAACTCAAGGGGAAACTTTACCTGGAGTATGTCGAGGATGAGGCTCGGGCTAAGTTGCATCGGCTTTTGCTACAGTGCACAGTTATGGAGTATGTGAATGAGTTCAGTGAGCTGATGCTCCAAATTTCTGATTTGGGTGAGAATGAGACATTTTTCTCATTTATGCATGGGCTAAAGCCATGAGCGAAACAAGAGTTGCAATACCGAGAGTTGTAATAACAATTCTACCGATTTCTATAAAAGAGAGATATTTACTTTCCTACTAAAAGTAAGAAAATTATTCATGGTTTTGTGTTTGGTTTGAAATTGTTCGAGCTCACACTCAAGGTAGTTCATGGTACGAGAATAGTGAAGAAATTCATTCGGTTGAAAGCCGAGAACGTCTAGGATCCGTCTCGCTTAAAGCACAGATATTATTTCAGGAAAAAAAGTTTATTGCTATAATATTACAACCTGGCTCGATTTTCAAAATTTTTATTTTTCTGCTATGTAAAAAAAAAATTTCGAACTAAATTTTTTCCAACAGTTTACTAGATTAAGTTCTAGACCCATGACATATTGTATCCATCAATAAATATAATTTTATTAAGTTAAAAATATGTAAAAGAAGATAAAATATGTTTGATCAAACCGATTTCCCTCTCCAATAAAACATGTACTAATTTGGTAAATATTGTAAAAGTTATATTAGTTTGATTTTTTTTATTCTTTTATATTATTGAGATAAAACAACCGTGAAATGGTCCAACAGACACACGTGTATATATATATATATATATATATATATACATATTATTTTGCCAGAAAATCTTTTGATTCCTATAATATCTCCTCATTTGTTCATATTTTTGTATTTTTTTTATAATTAATATTTTAACAATGTAACTCTTGAATTTATAAATATAATTATATTTGTTATGCATATAATTTTTTAAATTGATTCGATATTATATTATATTAATAAAAATACTATTTATTAATATATTTAAAAATTGAATTTTTTTTATGGAAATCAAATATAAAATTTTATTCACTCAAAAATTGATATTTTTGGTCTATATAAATAGAACATGAAATATAATTGATTGATTTATTAAAATTTTTATATTATTTTTCTCTAAGTACATCAACCTTAGCTAGATAAGCATCAGGTAAAGGTTAGTTCTTCAACATTTAGGGTGTGCTTGGTTGGGTGAAAAAAATAGAGAGATAAGAGGAGAGAATAGAAAAGTGAAAATAAAATCAATTTTGAGTGTGTTTGGTTAGAAAGAAAAGTGAGGAAAGAAAATAGGAAGAATGATCATTTTTCATCCTAATGCATAAATCAATATTTTCAAATTGAAATGATGAGAGGAGAGAAAATTAGAGAGATGTGTATATTAATTCAAATTATACATTTTTCAAACGTTTTAGTTTTTTCTTCTATTTTTCAACTCTACCAAGTAATGAATGAAACATTTTGTTTTCATTTTTTCCTCTCTCCTATCAAATATACTTATGAAAAAAAATTATATTTTCCGTCGTTTTAATTTTTCACCCCGTCAACTTTTCATCTTTCCATTTTTCTTTTCACTGTAACTTTAGAGCTGACATAACACTTGCTGGCGATATGTTGAATCTGCAGCCTTATTGGCATCACGAGGCACATGACAAAAACATACCTTGCACCCTCGCTCCCCCATCATATGCACCAGACCAGAAGAACTCGAACCTTCCGCATGTTTCAAAACAAGCTGAATTGGCCAAGGCATTGTCTCCTTCCAGTACAGCCTGTGCCTCACTAGTGTTGGGGTTCATTGCATCATCACATTTACTTTTAACCCACCCTCTTACAGTTGCTTCGGATTGTTAAATTTTTAGAAAAATTACAAAAATGTATAAAATTACTTTTGATTTACAGAGAAGTGTAAAATCCCTTTAAGAACTATTACGGGTTAAATAAAGGGCGACTTTTTTTTATATAATTTTTTTCAAATTCAAACCGACCTGAGTTGAATTATTAATCAATGAAAATATTTTTTTTTAAATTTAGTTATAAAAATATTTAAAAAAAACATTTTATTATCTTTTAATAATAAAACCAACCATCCAGACCAGACCTGATTTTAACCTGCCACCGCCTATTTACTATAAGAACTGGAAGAAGAGGTTGGGGGATGTTTTGAGTGATGTGACCAAATTAAGGCTTGAAATTTTCAGCAAATTCCATAGCAGAATGAATGTAATGATTTCTCTTCATATGCGCAGATACCATCCAAGCTTTGTGTATATTAAACTAGCGACTTGAAGTCATATGAAGCCTATAAAATACAAATTATTATTGCAGTAGTAAAGAGAATAAAATCATAAACTCAAATCTCACAGTTAAAAGTGAATAAATAAATAATAAATACTATAACAACAAAAGATCTAGTTGTTAAATGGTTACTACTTGAGTGAGTTTATATGTTGTCTTTGGGGCCTACAGCAAATTTGGCTATGAAAAATCCAATAGTATCAAGTTGAGATGAGGGATCAAACCTCTGAACCAATTCCTCCTCTCCTGGTCTTAGCCATTCTCTGTATAGTATCAGTATTAGTATAGTATATAGTATATAGTATAGATCAGCATCACCGAACACCTTTTTCAGTTGGTTAAAAAAAACAAGATCGAGTAACAAGAAATACTTACTCAACATATCCATCTGGAAATTCACATCGACCGACAAGCCCAGCTCCTCCAATTCTTGGATGCTGGAAAAGTGTGTATCATCAGACAATTAAACTAAAATTGAATCTATAACATCATTGTAATGCCAATGGTAAAACCTTAAAAAAACCATCCAAATGTTAGTCAACTCTCTCAGGAGTTTTCCCACCTTAAATATACTAAAGCCATGATGAAAATCAATAAGTTTACAATTTAATGTGTTGTGGAGACGTTAAGTTAAATTACCTGTGGAGCTAAAGACAGGAACTTGTATGTGTCCAAAGCATATCGGACCAATGCTTCATTCTCACCAGGATTGATTGTACATCTAACAATATTTCAGTATTGAGGAAAAACAACAAACATCAGTTTTACCAGTAAATAACATCTAACTACCTCAATTTTAGTAAAGCCTCCAATATTAGAATAAATTCAGCCTATCAGAAATGTCTAAAAGCAACATAATACATTTATAATTTATTAAGAGAACAGTAGATTTATAGTTTATATAAAGAAATATAAATTTGTCAAAAGAAAGCAAACTAACGTTGAGTACACAAGGACTCCACCAGGGCGAACTAGCTGAACAGCCTGATCAAACATCCTCCTTTGATACTTCCCATGATTTCTCAATGACTCTATGGTTTCCTGTATGCCAAAGAAAAACAGCAAACAGCCAAAACAATTTTATTTGATTCAGTTAAAGGTTTTTCTTTTCTTTCTGTTTAATCAAAATAATTTAAAGAATAGAAGAACTAAAAGTAATGCAAATTATTTAACTTTTAGACAATTAAAACTGAGAAAATGAGTTTATCCAGTAGACCAGACTGTCACACCTGATTAGTATAGCCCCCCCTCCCCCTGCCCCCAAGAACAAATAATTAAATGAAAACACAGAGGCAACATGTAGAAACAACAAATTACAAGCCAAAAGCTTTGTAGAAGCACCAAATGAGTGGCTTAATTTATGAAACAGCAGTAACTAATGCTTGCTCATGATATTCTGGAAGAAGATCAACTGGAGTAAAGTTCACCTACTTTATAACCATCTTGATTCTCGCATTAAAAAAACTAAGCAACCATAGGGAATATTTTAGCAATCTGCTTTAAAGGTTGAAAGGTAAACAAGCAAATTGGAAAATCATATGCTCCGTTACTGAAGGACATATGGAAGAAAGTTCCTGCAGCTAAGCATATACTAATTTACAGGTAACAACACTCCAATACCAGCATAGTTCACATAAATCAATCCCTTAAAAGGAAACAAGTCTACAGTGTACACATATACAAAATGTAGATTTTTTATTTTATTTATGTGTAACAGCTGTCTTCTCTATAGCCCAGATCTTCTAAGACTGTATAAATCATTTCTTGAGTTAAGGACATATATTTTCATCACTCTATTGATGCTAAGCATGTGAATGGACAGAATTTAGAAATGCAGTTATGTCCCGGACATAGGTTTCATCACTACTGATTTTATGCATGGGAATGGACAGAATTTAGAGTGCAGCAAAATAACCAGGAAGAAGAACGAGTGTCAGTTTGTAACCAGTATAAACATAATATCCTACCTCTCCAGCAAATAGCCGAGGTCTCAAACCAAGAGCAGAACAAGGAGCGTCAAGAAGGACACGATCAAAGCTGTTAGGAAGGAAGCCTTTCGAATTCTCAACTCTACCACCCAGGCTTTGATTTCTCCCTGGGCCATTCCTCATTCTTCGCGTGTTCTTCCTAATGTCAGCTTTGCTGGTGTAAGTTCTCTCATTTGCTTTTTCATTGCTAACTAGAACATTGAGAATCAGAAACAAATATGTAACTCTAAGCATTCTACTCATGCAAAACAAAAATGGTAGAGAAAGCATTATTTAACAACGAATTGAAATTCAGAAGCTATAAATGATATAGAAAACTCATGTCTATAATTCTTAGCAAAGGACATGACTTGCATGTTGATTTCATTATCTTTTCGAACAATTCCATCAGAGTCTAAATATAAGCATAAAATGCACATTTAAAGCAAATATAGCGATAGAATTTCTGAATTTCATATAGATGAAAAAAAGTCTTTGAGTATTTGACTATTTATTTATTGTGGAAAATTTGAACTTATAACTTCACACCAGTCATTCATACTTAAGCATGTAAGCAAATTAGCCATTGTTCTGAAAATCTTACAACATTGATAATAGACTAAAGGAGTTATCACCAAAAACTTCATTTGTAGATCTAAAATATTGAATTTACTGCAACTCAGAATATCAATAAAAGTGGTGCAAAAACTTACATGCTAAACCGAAAAAGACAATCATAATTATTGAGAATCAAACAGAAAAGAAATCAATAATCATGTAAGATAACCCAAAAGGTGGTTCAGTTTTTTCCGTGGCACAGGCAAAGAAGAGATAATCCCGTCAGGAAGGATATCAAAAAGCTGTCACTCAAAAGCCTAACACCATTTCAGCAGTTGCCATTCACTCAAGGAGAGGCTCTAATGCACAAAACCAAGGTTCAGTCTGCCTTTAGATAGATCTAGTATAAATCCAATCATCTTTGAAGATAATGTTTGGAAAATACACATTTCTCACCTTCACCCTACTCCCCACAGAAAAAGAAACAATAAAGAGGGGAAAATATATTTTTTTTCACATGAACAATTGACAGAATTTACATACCATTCTCCTTGAAAGTTGTATCAGCATTTGATCCTACAATGGTATTAGATGACACTCCATTGCCAAGAGGCCCCGAGTCAGACCTTTGATTCACAACATCATTGTTATCCTTGTTACAGCACAGAGTGGTCATATCACTTGAACCATTTCTTTTACGAACAGCTTTGAGAGCATCTAGTTTATATGTTGTTATACAAGTCAAACCCAACTCAGCTGCCAATTTCTGAATATCAATCACCTATAAATAAAGAAATTGGAGTCCTCAAACAAAGAGATTATAGATTCTAGATTCAAATATAATAGATTATCCTAACAGTAGATTAAAGTAGAAATTTTTTTCTAAGCAATAAAGTAAAAAATAATAAGGATGTGTTTCTTGTGGCATAATTTGTACTTTTAAACCAAGTATCCTCATACAAGACCACCAGTCAATCATTAGGAATATCGAAACTGAGAAACAATTTGTTTCATATGCTTAAGTAAAATTAACTAATATGGCCATTCAAAGAACCCCACCATGCTTTTTTTCTCAAGGGGATTGAAAATCAAATGCTAGATGAGTTGACAAGGCAAGTCCTGCAAGACAAATACAAGGAGGTTGGCTAGTCTTTGACCATTAGGGATCCTTTCATTGATAGGTTATCTCTCTAGACAGAAAGGACTTTTTGCAAAAGAAATGTTTGGTGAAAAGCGAAAAGATATTCTATCTATACTCGAAGATTGGGGGGCTCCAAGACAGATGTGGCACAAAGGAGGCTTGAGGGAGTAGGGACACACTATGTCAGAAAGTGCTAGCTCTAGCACATAAAGCCTGGCATGATGTGACAGTTTGAAGATAATTCCTTTTTGTCACAACCTCTATGCTTTGCCCTCAGGGTCCTTACTACAACTTCATTAAAGGGTCATAGAGATCATGGGTTCATTCCACACATCTTCCTGATCTCTGGTAAGAACACATGTCATCTTCTTCAAGCATGGTGGAAATCAAGCATAACCAATTTAAGTAGGGGGCAAATTCAAGTTTTGCAACACTCATGAAGAAAGGATGAAGCGGAAACCAAGCGTTGAACATCATATTTTCCTTAAGAAGACAACAAATATTATGACCAAAGACCAGAGGTCAAGTGAAAACAAGCACATTAAACCAGTCTTTATGTACTTGAGCCAGTACTTTCTGAAATAAGGGACATCCTTTGAGCCTCCTTTGTATCTCACAACCACCATGACAACCCCTCATCCTCAATATAAATAGAGTACCCTTCTTCTCTTTTCACCAAGTACAACATTCCCCACAAAACTCCTTTCTTTCTTGAGAAATAAGCTCCCAGTTCCACCGACTGATTTAATCATAGGAGGAGGTCTCATCAGACAAACAGTCTACTCAAGTGACATTGAGTTTCAGTTACCAAGGGAAAAAACATAAATAATAGGCATGTTGAAAATTAACAGCTAGACTACCTAGCAGAAAAAGTCAAAGCAATAAGAAACAGTATAACTAGAATGACTTTCTAAGAGAATGATTAATTCTTACCTTTAATTGGTTGGTCCAGTTTGATTTTAAAACACTGCTTTAAGTCTCAGAAATGTAAGCACGAAGTAACATGCTTATGTAAGTATCAGTTATGCAAATGATGTTAACAGCATTGGTATGCAAACTATAGTGTATGAGAAGAATCAACTACGATTACACTGATGAAACCCAACAAAGAGTATACAATTTATGCAGCCTCTTTTGCAAGAAAACAGCATAAGTCATTTGTTTACAACATCAACAGCCAATCAATCAAGCAAACCTATTAAACTATACAGTCACATGTAAAAATCTAGATGATAGTTGTCAGATTACAGTTTCTAATAAGTAATATTCAGTGTATCAGATAGAATCCTGTAGATATTTTATTGATTGCTATCCCTAGAATCAGTTTGCTTCCTAGTTTAGAGTTTCCTAAAGTTAGGCTCACTATGTATATAAATATTAGTGTAATTTCTTGTGAGATATATAATACAGAAAAGCCTATTTCTAACATGTTATCAGATTAGACCGATTTCTGGGAATTTTTTTTTTTTTTGGTAATCTTTTACTCCCACTCAACCCTCAAGCCTGCCTCTTTTGTTCAAAAGAAATATGTCTGAAATTATCCAAACCAATACCAATGGGGATAGTTCAGAAGTCTCTATAAAAAACTCCAACCCAACAAGTCAGTTGCAGAACATTCAAGTGGCCTACAGGTTAAATGGGAAGAATTACCTGAAGTGGTCTCAGCTGGTTCGCACGTTCTTGAAGGGCAAAGGAAAGCTGAGTCACTTACTCGGAACAGGACCTAAAGAAGGAGATCCTCAGTTTGATGCTTGGGATGAACAAGACTCTATGGTCATGTCTTGGTTATGGAATTCTATGATGCCAGAAATCAGTGACACATGCATGTTTCTTAGCTCATCCAAAGAAATATGGGAGGCTGTGAAGCAAACTTATTCTAAAGTTCGAGATGCTGCTCAAATCTATGAAATCAAGACTAAAATTTCATCTACCAAGCAAGGAAGTCGTTCCATCACGGAGTATTCTAATCTTTTGCAAAGCTTATGGCAAGAGATGGATCATTACCAGTGCATTCAAATGAAGTGCAGTGCAGATGCAACACTCCTGAAAAGGTTCGTTGAAAAGGATCGAATTTATGATTTTTTTACTGGGCTAAATGTTGAATTTGATGCAGTAAGAGTCCAAATACTTGGAAAGGATGAGCTACCATCACTAAATGAGACAATCGCGATAGTTCGTGCTGAAGAAGGAAGAAGAGGAGTTATGCTTGAGAATAGTCAAGTGGATGGTTCTGCCTTAGCTACAAAGGCTGTCAGTGAGAGGAGATTTGCCATGGAACAGCCAACTGGCAACTATATTAAGCAGAAAGAACCTACAAGGCCTATTAAAAGGGAGTCTATATGGTGCACCTACTGTAAAAAATCTCGTCACATTAAGGAAAACTGCTGGAAGCTCCATGGGAAGCCACATACAATTAAAAAGAATTTTTCAGAAACCAACGGACAACCAAAGGAACAAGGGCGAGCAAATACAGCAAGACAGCTGGATGGAGAACAGAATTCTCAAGACTCACCTGGTGTTTTTAATAATGACAAAATTGAGAAGTTAAAAACGTTGCTGGGATCATTGGAAAAGTCTTCTTCCACAGGTACTTGTAGTTTGGCGCTTTCAGGTATATCCTCTTCTCAAAATTCTAATGTCTCGAACACAGTCACCAACAGGTCTTGGGTCATTGACTCAGGAGCTACAGACCATATGAACCACTCCTCACACAAATTTTGTTTCATATACACCTTGTCCTAGTAATAGAAAGATAACAGTAGCTGATGGTTCTATGATCACAGTGGCTGGTCAAGGTGATATTGTTATAAACAAGACCCTTACTCTTAAAAATGTCCATGTTCCTAAACTATTTACCAATCTTCTCTCCATCAAAAAAATTACTAAGGACTCTAATTGTAGTGTGGTTTTTTATCCCAATCGATGTTTTTTTCAGGAACAGAATACGAAGAACATGATTAGACATGCTAAGGAAGCAAATGGCCTATACTATATTGAAGAACCTAGTGGAGAAGTTAGTGCTCTGAATTCCTCACCATTATCTTTCCTATCCAAGTCTGTTCAAGCTAATAAAGACCAAATTTGGCTCCATCATCTCCGCCTTGGTCATCCTTCGTTTCAAGTCCTTAAATTTATGTTTCCTTCATTGTTCAAAGGAATAACTGTTGAAAAATTCCATTGTGATGTTTGTGAACTTGCCAAACATAAACGTACCTCCTTTCCGATAAGCAATAAAAGAACATCCGCTCCTTTTACTATTATTCATAGTGATATTTGGGGACCATCAAATATTTCAAACATCTCTGGGGCTCGGTGGTTTGTATCATTTATTGATGATTGTACCCGTGTGTCTTGGATATTTCTTTTAAAACAAAAATCTGATGTAAGGTCTGTTTTTACAACCTTTTACAACATGATCAAAACACAATTTGGGGCTGAAATAAAACGGTTTAGGTCAGACAATGCTAAAAACTATTTCAATCAGTTTCTCTCCCCATATTTTCAAGAAAAAGGCATTATCCATGAGTCCTCTTGTGTTAACAAGCCCCAACAAAATGGCATTGCCGAAAGAAAGAATGGTCACATTTTAGCTATTACTAGAGCTCTATTGTTTCAAAAAAATGTCCCTAAACAATACTGGGGGGAGGCTGTTTTAA
The DNA here is from genome assembly GCA_005393395.2 of Gossypium australe. Lineage (NCBI taxonomy): Eukaryota > Viridiplantae > Streptophyta > Magnoliopsida > Malvales > Malvaceae > Gossypium > Gossypium australe. Next base: position 26,447,283 of record CM016624.1, on the reverse strand, counting down.
CTGCTACTCATCTGATAAATAGGTTGCCTACAAAGGTCCTTGACTCTCAAAGTCCTATGCAAGTTCTATCGAAATTTTTTCCTGATTTCAATACCTCAAACCTTACTCCCAAAATATTTGGATGTGTTGCCTTTGTACATGTACATTCTCAAAATAGGGAAAAACTCGATCCACAAGCTGTCAAATGTGTCTTTCTCAGTTATTCATCTACACAAAAAGGGTACAAATGCTATAATCCAGCCACAAAAAATTTTATGTTTCAGCGGATGTCACTTTTGCAGAAGAAGAAAAATTCTTTACTCGTCCTTATCTTCAGGGGTAGAACTTATTCATAGAAGATAAGGACAGAGAATTTTTTCTTCTTGATTGTCCAGCTCCTGTCCAACCTACCAACTAGCCTGCCCAACTTAATTTTCCAGCTCCTATGCAGCAGCCAAACACTCAGTCCTTACCTACCAACCAGCCTGCCCAACTTGAACCTATGGAACCCGAAATAGAGCCTACTACACCTAAGTCGCCCAAAGGGATTCAGGACACTACTCGCCATTTACTAGTTTACTCAAGGAAGAAGGCACTGGTGCAAGTTCAACCATCTTTTTCGCATAAACAACCTACTACTCTACAACCCGAGGTAATTACTGAACCTACTTTGAATAGTACTGAAAATTCAGATCAGAAAGACTACGATTTTCCTATTGCTATTAGAAAAGGAACTAGGGCCTGTACAAAACATCCCTTGTACTCATTCATGTCTTACAAAAATTTGTCCCACAACCACAAAGCCTTTCTTACTAGCCTAAATTCTATCTCCATTCCCAAAATTGTATCCGAGGCATTAAATGATGAGAATTGGAAATATACCATGAAGGTTGAAATGGAAGCACTTGAAAAAAATAAGACATGGGATTTGGTAAAATTACCGAAAGGAAAGAAACCAGTTGGATGTCGTTGGGTGTACACAGTGAAATATAATCCAGATGGCTCTTTGGAGAGGTACAAAGCAAGATTAGTTGCTAAAGGGTACACTCAAAAGTATGGAATAGACTACCTTGAGACATTTGCCCTGGTTGCAAAGATAAACACTGTGAGAGTGTTGTTGTCACTCGCTGCCAACAGAGGCTGGAAACTACAGCAGTTTGACATCAAAAATGCTTTCTTACATGGTGATCTTTAGGAGGAAGTCTATATGGATGTTTCACCAAGGTTCGGTCCAAATACTAGTTTGCAAACTAAAAAAGGCTCTGTACGGACCCGAGAGCTTGGTTTGGAAGATTTACCAAAGTAATGCTCAAGCTAGGGAACAAACAGAGTCAAGGAGATCACACTCTGTTTGTAAAGCACTCATATTCAGGGGGAATGACTGCTTTATTACTCTATGTAGATGACATTATAGTGACAGGTGATGATCTGGAAGGAATGGAAACTTTAAAGAAATGCCTAGTAAAAGAATTTGAGGTCAAAGAGCTTGATAAATTAAAATATTTCCTTGGTATTGAAGTAGCACACTCTCGGGAAGGAATCTTCATATCTCAGCAAAAATACATAATTGATTTGTTGACAGAGACGGGCAAGTTGGGATGTAAACTAGCAGAGACACCTATAGAGGTGAACCACAAACTTGGAGATGCACTAGAAGATGCAGTAGTTGATAAAGATTCATATCAAAGACTCGTAGGGAAGCTCATTTACTTGTCACATACTAGACCGGATATTGCCTATGGAGTTGGTGTTGTAAGTCAGTTCATGCACAATCCTAAAGAATCACATCTTCGAGCTGTATACCAGATTCTACAGTACTTAAAAGGCACTCCAGGCAAAGGAATCCTATTTAAGAAAGGGGAGAATTTAACTCTTGAAGCCTATACTGATGCAGATTATGCAGGATCTATGGTTGATAGAAGTTCAACCTCGGGCTATTGCACTTTTCTGGGAGGTAACCTTGTAACTTGGAGGAGTAAAAAACAGAATGTTGTGGCTAGATCTAGTGCAGAAGCTGAATTTAGAGCGATGGCTCTTGGAATTTGTGAATTATTATGGCTGAAAATTATTTTGGAGGATTTGAAGATCAAGTGGGAAGGTCCAATGAAGCTCTATTGTGATAATAAGTCTGCTATCAATATTGCACATAATCCAGTGCAACATGATCGTACGAAGCACATTGAGGTTGACAGACATTTCATCAAGGAGAAACTTGACAGTGGCTTAATTTGCACTCCATATGTGTCCACTGATGGTCAACTGGCAGATATCCTTACCAAAGGATTATCTGGGAAGACCTTTCAGAAACTAGTAAGCAAGCTGAGAATGGATGATATCCACTTCCCAGCTTGAGGGGGAGTGTCAGATTACAGTTTCTAATATGGAATATTCAGTGTATCAGATAGAATCCTGTAGATATTTTATTGATTGCTATCCCTAACTTTAAGGCTGTGTTTTAAGGGACAGCATCCCTAGAATCAGTTTACTTCCTAGTTTAGAGTTTCCTAAAGTTAGGCTCACTATGTATATAAATATTAGTGTAATTTCTTGTGAGATATATAATACAGAAAAGCCTATTTCTAACAATAATCAACTAATTCATTTAGATTAAGATTTTCACCTTATTATGAGATCTATCTGCTGCAATCAACTCCCCTTCATCCTTCATAAGTATAGCAATTGCAGTTGTCTTCCCTCCTGGAGCTGCACACATGTCTAGTATCCGCTCACCTTTCTGAGGATCTGAGACAAAAAAAGACCACACACACAATGACCATGTTTGGCAAAAAGTTCACAATTCAGCATGTATGTGAAGAATACCTCAAGCAAAGAATACTCAAGACAAAAGAGAAACCAGTCAATCTTTTTTAGAGGGAAAAGATTGAAACAAAAGGAGACAGATTTTCCATTTTCCAAAGATTATATCTACACACCTTTAAGAAATATATTTCAGCCAAAGAAAAAGGGCAACCAAGCACTTAATATAAACAATAGAAGCCATGGTAGCAGCTGCCAACAACCATTCATACTACTACACCTTTGAATAACTAAAAGGAGTAATGAGGTTTGATTCCCTTCAATATCTACAATATTGCCTTTGTCGAAATACTTGAGGTCACAAAAACTGGTGCAGACAAGCACAACTCAAACCTACCATATAAGGTGACTTCAGGAACTCCTAGTTGGAAAATCTAGGACCTATAAATCAGAGACATCTTTAGTGTTTCTATTATTAATAGTTCTTCCTTGTCCATCCAAAAAGCATAAAACTTTTTCTTTTCCAGTCGGAAAAATTCCACCCCCGTGGTGGTCTATAATAATTGGAAAGCAGTAATGTTTATGGAGGATATTGAACTTTCGGTCATAAGAGGAAACCATTTTTATTTTGGGAGGATTGAGAACTTTTTTTGGTAAGCATCATTCAAAATAATAATTTAAAATATTGGTCTACTAACTCTAATTGCATGTTAGCTAGCATTACTGATGATCTTGAAACTTCAACCTTTATGATGAATAATCACCATGCTCGTCTGATTTGAAAACTTCAGTAGTTTTGGCTTATTAAAAAGTAAACAATACCAGAACCTCAAACCCAATGAAGAAAAGTCAGATTTCAAGACACTTAAAGCATGTTTTATCCAGTCATAGGAATCAGCTCGCAGTAGCTGGGAACAGACAATGGGCTGCATAAAAATATTAAATATAGCCTACCAGAATTGGTACCCGATAACTTGTTAAAGCCTTGGTTCCAGGACCAAGGTCTGAGATTCAAACCTCCAGAATACCTTGGCACTCGAACTGGCAACAAAAATAAGAACACCTCAACTTACTGCATTCAATCCCACTTCATTATCACAATAACAGATTAACATCCACCATAATGTTCTTCAGTGCCTAATTTAAGTTCCAGGACCAGAAAACATTTACAAAGCACTACATAATAGTTCTGTATCAAAGATATTGCAGAAGAGAATTGAGAAAAATGAAGAAACTAGCATAGAGATATATAACATGGCATAGCTTAAAAACAAAGAATACTAGACAAGAAAGTGAACTTGTAAATAAGCCAAAGAAAGAAAGGAAAAGGATTAGGAGGTAGATACCAAGAGCATGAGCAGCAATAATGCTCGGTAGGTTTTGAAGAAATATTTCCCCCTCAAGAACATCTGTGAAAAACAAAAGAGAATAACAAGAGCAATCCAAAATTTCAGAAAACATCATCCAGAACTTTACATAACTCCATAAGTCCATTCAAGCATTTTCATATGTTTTCAATAAGGGATGAATTATACCATAAAATGAAGGCAACTTAAATACTCGATTATTCATATCAACAGCAATTCCTTGAGAAGCACGGAAGATCCCGGCTCTTGACAACATTGTTGTTCCTTGACCAATGTATAATCCATTTCGCTCAAAGTGATAGGGATCTGCAGTGTATCATAGCATATAATTCAAGAAACTTTAGCTATTTCACAGCACTAGAAGATACATGCAGTCAAATATAAACCATATATACAAGAAATGCTATATAAGGTAACACACATGTTTAATCAAACTAATTACATAGTCTTTGGGTTCAATATGATGATCAGAAAAATAAAATAATTCAGGATTTAATTTCTCATTTGCAAAATATGAGAAGCCCCCATCAAAAGTGTGGCTAATTGCACTTGGTTTTACCTTGCTTTCTCTTCTTATACCCAAATATCCTTTTTTCCTAATATTTACTTCAGATTAGGTTATATTACACTTTAGTCTAGAGAAATGGATTGCAATTGATGCAGATACATCATTCCTTGCGACTAGGTAGTGTCATTATTATTCCTTGCATCCAGTCTTAAAGCCTTATATGTCTTTCTTTTTCCAAAACACCAAAAATTTGTAGCATCAACATCTTGACCCTCTTTTGAGATGCATTAAGAAAAGACAACAGAGTAGTTTAACTAAATATCTAACAAGATCAATCATACACATCTGTTCTAAAAGCCACCTAAAATTAATCCTTCCAATCTACATATTTACAAAACAAGATCAACTAATTTTTTATTTTTTTTTAAAAAAGGAGAGAGATAATAATAAGACAATAATATTCTTAATTTGTTAAAATAAATCCTAAATCTATGTAGCATCCAATTGCTGAAAACGAAAGGATCAAAATGGTGAAGCATTGACATTAAAGTAAAATATATACTACTTACCGGTTGGCAGTCCCTGCAGAACAGTCCCACGTGTTATACCAAGTCCCCATCCACCGTCAGGAAAAGGCTGCTCCACAGCAACTGAAACTGCAACTAGATCCCCTTCCTCAACATGAGAACTGCAGGCCATTACACCAGGAACATATACCTACAGAAAAACAAAGATGAGAAAACAAAGGATGAATTTTTAAGTCAACGATGAGTACTAGCAACACGATATTCTACAAATCCCTCTGGAATCCCTAAGAAAAGTTGTTGATAACTTTTAAAGAGAAAAGATAAACTCTCAATTTTTAACTAATGCACAAAGAACCAAATGCAGAGCTTTCATGCAAAATACAAAGAAACCCATTAATTCCAAATTTAAATGACAGATAAAAATGAATAAAACTTTAGCTCTTAATTACACATTAGAGGGAACACGCTGTACCTGAGCACCTCGAAGAACTGCTTCAGCACATTTCCTACTAACAAGCACCTCCTTAGGTGCTTTGTCAGGCAAATAACCATAGTCAATTTCATGTGGTCCAGAACCCTTAACAAATACAACATATTCTAAACCTGGTATCTGACACTTAGTGATGGACTCATTTTGTAAACTCGATTGCTTCTCAACCATATCCAAGTCAATATCATTACTTGCTTTATTCTCTCTCAAATTTATGCCTACAACATCATTTTGAGACCCCGATTTTCTCATGATTTCCTGAAGTTTCTCAATGACAGCATCACTTGTTGACTTGAGAGTGTTCACCCGAATGCAAGAATAGCAAGACGGCCGCCTAATCAATAACCAATAATGGCATAACCAAAAAAAAAAGAATGAAAGACAACATGAAAATCAACGGACTATGTTTTCATCCATTTAAAAGCTTTCTTTTGCTAAATGCCTTTTGCCCTTGAAATCCCATTAAAAAATAAGCAAAAGCATATAGTAAGAGGCAACGTCAGAGTATTAGGTACAGCACCACCGAGATAGAAGTATATATATATATATAAAGAAAAGAGTATTGGCTTAACAAGCAAAAATGAAGGAAGCCAAGGAGTAAATGAGGTGCTAAGCTTATAGGTTATTTATTGATGAGAAAGAACGTACGTTAAGGCTTTAGAGATTTGAGCAAAATGGAGGGACCCGTATGCTTTGATGAAGTAATTTTCGACTTGAGGGTTCCATCGCAATATGGGGTTGTAACTGTAACGCGCTGATGCTGCATTCAGCTGTATCTACATAAATAAATAAATCAGAGCATTCATTTATATATATAAAAAAAATGGATTGATTTAGAATCGTAAAGTGAGAAAGAGAGTGTGGGTGCCTGCCTCAGCCTCAGCTTCAGCCTGGGGAGTCATGTTTTGGAGGGTGAGAAAGGTTTGACGGAAAGCTACAAGTAAATCCCTCCCTTTCTTCTTCATTCAATGAAGGAACCAACGTTATACCATCTTTTAGTCGACACTAAAGAGAAAACGAAAAGAGTAGAGGTGGGCTCGCCCTACCCACTTTCCAATATCTGCAAACTCAACCCGAGTAGAGCTGGTTTGATTTTCTGGAGAGGCCCATATCATTTGATGAAGCAATTGGGTCATCCTAAGCATGTAGTTTAAGATGGGGATGTACTTGTGTGAGAGTAAAAAGGAAATATTTTGAAGTCATCTATAAACTTTGAGCCAATCAAGGTGAAGGAGATGATTGGATGCAGAAAGCTGAGACGGTAAATGCACAATTACTTAAGAACCTAGATTTCTATCTCTAAAATAGAAAATAAAAGTAAAACCATGCAAAACAATATGTAAGGATTGAGTGATTAGTTTACCTACATAAAAAAAATTATTTTTTGCTTCCCAAAAAGAATCTTGGAACGATTTTTATGAATCAACAATCATTAATCATTAGATCAAAAAATGAACTCCAATTGAACGGTTAATTTAAAAAGTTTAAAGATAAAAAATAAGTATCATCTTTCATTACTATTATTTATATGGATAGGTTGTTACAGGGGCGAAGCCAGAACAATTTTTTAGGGGGGCCGGATAAAATTTTAATTTTTTATAGTTTATATATTTATAATTTGTAAATTATTAAATTGAATTTTTATAATTTTAGGGGGCCAAAGTACAATTTTATCTTTATTAATTTAAAATTTTTAAAAAATTTTAAGAACCTTTTAAGTAATTTTACATTTTAGGGGGGCCGGGGCCCATGCCAGCCCCCTGGCTACGCCCCTGGGTTGTTAGTTACATTAGATTTCAAACAACTCATATATCTTTAGGTTGTACTTAGTTTTAGGTGTAATTTATTGTAATTATTCGTGTTTAATATGTTTAGATAATTATTGTAATTAGTTAATTTTTTTGAATCAAGTATAAATAAACATCTCAATTATATGAATATATAGAAATTATGGTAATTATGTGAGTAACTATAAACAATTATACTCAAATTGAATTGTTTTATGGCTTTCCAAAATTGAATTGTTTTATGGCTTTCCAAGCATACACGTATATGCTTTAAGCTTAAAAGTATTTTTTTATACAATAATAATATTATTCTAATTTTGGTACTTATGTTTATTTTTAAAGTATAATTATACATTATTTTATTAATCTCATTTAAATAATATAAATTTTTATTTATGAGAAATAATTTTATACATTTTGACCTGTTAAATATTTAAACTAAATTACATGATTTTAATATAATTTACTTATATTTATTTTCAATTAATTACATAATTTTTATTGTTAATTATTTACATTTGACAAATTAGTAATTGTAACGACTCGATTTGTAGCGATATTAGAAAATTCAATTTCGGACTGGATTTATTGAGTTGAGCTAATAAATTATTAAAATAGAATAATTATGAGTCAAATATGGATCAAGAAGGTCGAATTATTAAGTGTTATTGAATTAAATCAATTAATAAAATAATACAAAGACTAAATTGATTAGTGACTAAAATGAAAATAAATTGATTTTAAATTGACAAGTACCTTAAATGGCAATTAAACAAAGATTATATTAGCAAATTGACCATTATTAAATTATGATATCAAATTAATTATCAATGTCATCACTTTCCACTAAATAATATTATACCTATTAATCATTTGATTAGTTATTAATTAGGTTGATTAATTAACAAAATTACGTTGTTAATTAAAGTGTATACATATGCATGTTAAGCCGGAGGAGAGAAAAAACATTTGTTTTCATATTTTCTGGAAAAGTAAACAATGAGCAACACTCATCTTCTCCGTTCGGTCATTAATCTAATAAGCTAAGACGATGTCGAGACGTTGAAAAATAAAGGAAAATCTAAAGCTGTTTACGAATAGATATTTTGGTTTGTACTCTCACAATTTGAGTTCGTTAGATAAAATATTTTATATATATATATATATATATATATGTTTGATTCATTAAATGTTCGAAAATGGTAATCTAATTGTTGGAGATTGACCCGTATGAACAAAAGATAGTAAAAGTAGAGAAGAATGGACACAAGTGTTTACATGGAAAACCTTCACTGAGGGATAAAAAACCACAGGCAAAGGAGACTTCGACTTTTTGTTAAGCATCAAACAAAGAGTATAACAATGGAGAGTATTCAACCCGAACACAGAGTAAATCCCAAAAGAAACTCAAATATCCCAAATTCAAAATCTCTCTCGAAAAGCTCTTTAACAATTTTCACACAAGAGATATATAACACAAATCCAATTCTCTAAATCTGATTCTACTTAAGAGGTTCCAAAGGCCCTTTAAATGGGCTTGGGATGTGGATCCAATATAACTAAATATCCCTGTAGGAAATAGAGTTTGATTAGGAGAAGGAGTCCTGTTGAGAGTAAAAAAACCATGGTTGTATTTGAGCAGAAAACATCGCCTCGTCATAACTTGGCCTACTTGCTTGTCACGACGTCGCAACCTTGCTTGGCTACCAAGGGTGTTGCGTTGTCCTGACGTCATGTGGCTTTCTGCTTCGTCAATTCTCATCTTAAGTGCCTACAGAGTTCCGATAAATGTAAGACACATCCCACAAATCTCCACATTGACTTGTATTTATCGTGCTTCATTTGCCAAAGCCAACTATGGGCCTATCTCAAACTTTGCAGGATTCTAACCAAGTTCAAGATCTACTTGAACTTTGAAACCTGAAGACTTCTAGTCTTTTTCTTGTGCACTATTAAATCAAAACTGACTTATTTTTTCTTCCCGTGATGTAGTGCTCTTTTTTTCTAACTCTTGCACACGAAAGAGAACCTTTCTTGTCCAAAACGATCATACCTTTTTCGCTTGTATGACCAAGTCGTTTATGCTTCAACTGAGTTGAATCTAACTCTTTAACATCATTTATCGTTGATCCTTGTAAAATACAAAGATTGTCATTCTTTTAACTTCTCATCAAAACGAGAGCACCATAAGACACTTTATTGTCGTTTGACTCGATGTTAATTCTACAACCCTTGAAGTCCAAATTTTTCAATGAGATGGGATGTCTCTTTAAATTAGGAACATGCTTGACATCTGATAGTGTCCTGATTGTCTTGTTGTGCATCCTAATCTGAATGACACCAATACCAATAACCTTACAGGATGAGTCATTCCCCATATATACAACTCCACATTTAACTAAATTATATGTGGAGAACCAGTCCCTATTGGGACACATGTGAGAAGAACACTCAAATCTTGGATCCACTTGGACTTAAGTTTGGAGCTTTCACTCTTTAACACCAATAAGAAATCATCACCTTTTTTTATAGCTACAGTAGTATTGGTTACCTCAGCATTTTGCTATTCATCCTTGTCACTCTAGGCAACCCTCCTATTTTTATTTCTCAAACTATAACATTATGTCTTTATGTGACCCAGTTTTTTACAGTACTTGCATCTCTTATCATGGTTCCTCGATTTTGACCTTGACTTAGACTATTGCATGCCTCAGGCAACTAAAATCGAGGCTTTTTCATCAGATTTGCTGCTTGAACCTAATTCATTGTCGAGTTTTTCCTTACTCAACAAATTTCCCTTCACATCCTCAAATGATAGTTTACTTCTACCATAAATTAGGGTCTCTATGAAAGATTTATACTTAGAGGGCAAAGAGCACAACAATAACATAGCTTGATCTTCGTTATCTATGTTAACTTCAACATTCTTTAGGTCATTCAGAAGTGTAATAATATCACTAATGTGAACCCTAATGGACATTCTTTCGTCCATATGAAACGTGTACAAGCGCTGCTTCAATACCAATTGGCTGGCCAACAATTTTTTCATATAAAGGGTTTTTAATTCCATCTATAAAGCAACCGTTGTTTTTTTTATGAGTACTTCTTGTAGTACATTATTCGTGAGGCATAACTAAATTGTAGATAGAGTTTTTTTCATCAAGCTCTTCCTATTTTGAGTTTTTCATACCTTCGAGCTTTTTACCAATAACGACCTTCTTTAGGTCATTCTGAACTAGAAGTGTTGTCATCTAAACCTACCATAAACTGAAGTTTGTGATCCTATCAAACTTCTCAATATCAAATCTAATTGTTGCCATCCTGAATGAGCTAATCTACGAAAGCTGAACCAAGCTCTAATACCAATTTGTTAGGAATCGATATGTATGAGCAATAAGATAGTAAAAGTAGAAAAGAATGAACACAATTATTTACATAGAAAACCCTTGCCGAGGGATAAAAAAACCACGGGTAAAGGAGACTTCGGCTTTTCACTAAGCAACAAACAAATAGTATAACGATGGAAAGTATTCAACCTGAACACAAAGACCAAATCCCAGAAGAAAACTAAATATACTAAATACAAAAGCTCTCCCTAAAAACTCTTTAACAAATCTCACACAAGAGATATATAACACAAATTTGATTCTACTAAACATGGTTCAAAAGATCCTTTAAATAGTCTTGGGACGTGGATCTGATATGACTAAAATATCCCTATAGGAAAAAGAGTTTGATTGGGAGAAGAAGTCATGTTAAGAGTAAAAAAAAGTGGTTGTATTTGAGCAAAAAACATCGCATCGTCGTGACATGGCCTATGTAATAGCCCGATTTAGGGGCTAGTTGGAACAGTGGTTTCGGGACCACTAAATCGAGGATAAGGAAAATTATTTTGATATTATTTTATGTGTTATAACATTAAAATATGACTATGTAGAAATTTTGGTGCTTTAATTTTAGCAATAGCATACTTAATTGTGAAAAATGACTAAATCGCATAAGATGTGAAAGTTCTATTTTATGAGGTAGAGGTACCTAATAGCTATAAAATGTAATTTGGAGGATTTTAAAATGCAATTGGGCCATTTTGGAGTGTAATGGCCGGTCATAGGGTGCATAGGGAACAAAAGCATTAATTTTAGTCAAATTAGGTGATAATTGGTGACTAATTGACTAAAATATGATAAAATAAGATGACTAAAGGAAGCTATCATCTTTCACTATTCATCTCCCCCTCTACTACCAAAAATTTCAGCAAGTTTAAGGGTTTGAATGCTTAAAATTTTTAGCTACATCTCATTCTTGCAAGTAAGTAATTTTTGAGGTTTTTCTTAATGATTTTTGTACTTTTGGAGTCTCCAAAGCTTATGCTAGCTAATGAGAGGACTAATTTGTGATATGGTTGAAAGTATAGAGACTTGCCATGAGAATGGTTATGTTGTTAGCTGAGATTTTATGGAATAAAATGAATGTTAGGAAGCTAAGAACCAACTTTTGTGAAAGGTGTTAGCATGAAAACACCTAAATAGGACTTAAATGCAAAGAATAAATTTGTGTCATAAATGCATGAAATGGTTGGAATGGTGAGTAGTTGTAAGAGAAATAAATGTTCAGCTAGGCTTGTTTGTTGAGAAAATGTGTTGAAAAATGGTTTACGAGACCAGGGGCAAAATCGTATTTTTGCCATAGTAAAAGGGCAAAATGGTCATTTATGCCTAAGTGTAGAATTTGATGTATTATGATTATAGAATGATCTAAATGAATAAATTTCATTGTTATAGATCAAGAAGAGCTCGAAGTCAACCTTGACCGTGGAAAAGGCAAGGTGACGGATTAAATCGTCGGTTAACACGTTTTGCACCGAGGTAAGTTTATGTGTAAACAATGTATTATATATATTATTATTGTTAACTAGTGTATGACACAATTGTGAACACGTATGATCCAAGTGGATTTGATATGGTAGTTATTGAATAATTCTAGGATGAATGATAATATGGATATGTAAGTGTGTTATATCAATTCTTAATGGTGGGCTATGTGGGATACCACCTTAATACCTAATTACGATGGGCTATGTGCGATACCATCGTCTATTTATCATTTGGGGGATATGTGCGATACCAACGTAATTAACCTTTTAGTTGGCTATGTGCAATACCACCGTAACCAACCTCGTGATGGGCTATGTGCGATACAACCCCAAATAAATTTGATGGTGGGCTAAGTGCGAAACCACTGAGAAATTGATCTTGAATAGTTAATCGATAGATTGTGAGTGATAACATGATTATTTTGCATGATTTCTTGTATGTAATTTGGTTTATTTCTGAATTAATCCTTGCTAAATTTGTATTTTTATGATTTAAATCTTGTCAGGGATGCAATTGATCAAAAGCAAGCTAAAAGGGCCAAATTAAAAGAAAATCATGGAAATGGGGCCAAATAAAAAAGATGGAGGAAGCCAATGACACATCAAGCAATTTGACTTTGTAAAAAGCCAAATATGGAAAATCCTATTTTTAGTTTTTTTATTTTTAATTTTTTTATTTAAGATTTTATATTAAATTAATTAAGCCTATTTTTCGTAAACCCCATGTATATAAATAGGGGTTATTTGTATTGGAAAATCATCAATCAAATATTTCTTTTCCTATTCCTATTTGAAGTTCTATTTCTCTCTTTTCCTATTTCAATTTAGAGTAGGATTTCTTTTTTTTTTGTCTTCAAGCTAACGTCCAACATTCTGCCCATTTCAATTCCTTTTGTTTCTTTTTCCAAAATCGGTTTAATTGCTTTCCAGGGCCCTTTCCTTTTCCAAAATTCCATCACCCTTTACAAAAGCCCAAACACTTTCTACAACCTTCAAGCATGAGTAAAATCATGCCACACTAAACCCCTTTCAGCTTTAAGCCGATATTAACCCCGTCAAAAACCCTTGAGTTACGAACCCGAGCTATTTGACTCTCAACTTTTGATACTTATTATTTCTCCGAATTAAGAGTATGACTTCGTCAACTCACAAAGTCAAGTCCTGCTAAGTCAAAAAACACGTCGTTTGAGTTAGTATGGCTAGACGTACAGTTGGAATTCCGAAAGGATCGATTGTCTGATTGGTTTTTCGTGAACACATTGGCGTGCCAAGTGGGGATTGCTATTTGGTTCCGTCAAGGGAAGTATTAACCGGATTTAAATGTCCCAACGTTTGAGGGCATTGGTTCGAGCTAGGCTCTTCTAGAAAGCAAAGCTGCCGAAGTTTTAAATCACGAACGTTTCGTAGGTTATTCAACCGGTAAGGGTTAGTTATAGGACGTTCCATAACTAATTTGCACAAGGAAGAGTTGGTTCCCAAGGCGTCCTTGGTAGCTATAACTAGCTTATCGGAAAAGAGGAGTTCACCTAATTTCGAGGATCAGGTCAAAGACGGAAAAACCCATGCTTAAGGCTGAGCTAAATTTAATCGATTTCTTTTCAGATTACTTCAATTTTTTTCCTATTTAGTCTGTTACTTTTTACGTTTTTATTTTCTGTGTTTATTTCAGGTTTAATATTTTATTTCTCCCCCCCAAATGTCGCGGGTACGACAATTGCCTAGACATTAATCTGGTCAAGAAATAGATAATTTTTTAGTAAAACTAGTCTCTGTGGGATCGACCCTACTCCCTATACTGCTTAAATTTGCAACTAGGTGTAGGTTTATATTGGTGGAATCGACAGCCATCAGTGAGGTGTTATATTATGTGATATTATGGTGCTAAGTGCAGGGAGTTATGCTAATAAATATATACATTGATCTTGTGACATGGTTGGAATATGAAAATGGAAGGAATGAGTAAGCATGATTCTGAATGTGGATTGTTTCTTGTATAGTATAGTAATACCTCGTGCTCGGTTCCGGTATAGAATACGAGTAAGGGGTATTACATTTAGTGGTATCAGAGTTATGGTTTAGTCGGTTCTCGGACTACCGTAGCGTGTGTAAGAGTCTAGCTATACATGCCATAAGTGTGGTGGAGTCTAGCTATACATGCCATAAGTGTGGTGGCTTTTGATTATTCTAAACTCTGTTTTTATGTAGTATATAGATTCTGATCAATCAACTGCTGATTACGCAACTAGTAATGTGCCAGCTCCCGCACAAGGGACCGCGCCTGTGCAGAGTGGACCCGAGACTAGGGGTCAGAGAGAAGAGGCTCGAGAAGTCTTTCTCCAAATGATGAGTAACTGGTACACAGAGTATGTGCGAGCGAACCCTAACGCTCAACCTCCTCCACCTCTTTCTATACCCAGTCAGTTCCTGTGGCTCCCCAAGGTATAACAATAGTGAGGATAGCTAAGCCCCTGGTAGACAAAATTCGGAAGAAAGAGGCTGAGAATTTTCAAGCTAATATAGATGATGACCCTGAGAGGGCAGAGTTTTGGCTTGAGAACTCAAAGAGAGTATTTAATAAACTCTCCTGTACACCTGAGGAGAGCTTAAAATGTGCCATGTCCTTGCTAAAGAACTCGGCATACCATTGGTGGAAAATGTTGACATCAGTGGTTCCTAAGGAGAGGGTAACGTGGGACTTCTTTTTGGAAGAGTTTCGAAAGAAGTATATAAGCCAGAGGTTTGTAGACCAGAAACGGAAGGAATTCCTTGAGCTAAAGCAAGGAAAAATGACTGTGGCAGAATATGAGCGTGAATTTGTTAGGCTCAGTAAGTACACGCAAGAATGTGTGTCAACCGAAGCTATTTTATGCAAGAGGTTGAAAGATGGGCTAAATGAGGATGTCAGACTTTTAGTCGGGATTTTAGAACTAAAAGAATTTGTAGTATTGGTAGATAGGGCCAACAAGGCCAAATAATTGAGCAAGGAAAAGAAGAATGCCGTGAGTGAGGCTCGGGATGCAAGGAAAAGGTTGATGAGCAAATCCTACCAAGTTCAATCGAAGGGTCCAAGGAAGTGAACCCTCGGACGACTACATCAGTGGGGTTTTCGTAAAGAGAGTGAGGCAATACGTACTCGGGTACAAGAGTTCAAGCCGCCTCGATGGCAAGTGTGAGCAATCCCAAGCCCAAACTGGAATGCCCAAGTTGTGGCAGACACCACACTAGAGAGTGTTGGGAAACTATCGAAATTGTTATAAGTGGGTTCCCCCGACCATTTCATCCGAAATTGCCCTGAGAGGGATGATAAGGAGATGAAGCAAGAGATAAGATCAAACAGTGTATCCTCTAGAGGTAGGCCACAAAAGAACCCGGGAGGTAGGACTAGTGGTAGAGGTGCATCATGAGACTCTACTGTGAGGCCAGACGGTCGAGCGCCAGTAAGAACTTATGCTATTCGCGCTCGAGAAGAGGCATCATCGCCAGATATAATAACGGGTACATTTTCTCTTCATGACACCTTTGTTATTGCTCTGATTGACCCAGGGTCAACCCATTCATATATTTGTATGAGATTGGCATCTAGTTTGAGTATGATTGTTGAATCTACAAAATTTGTGGTAAAGGTGTCAAATCCGTTAGGTAAACATGTGTTAGTTGATAAGGTGTGTAGGAACTGTCCTTTGACAATTAGGGGTCATTGTTTTCCGGCAAACCTTATGTTGTTGCCGTTTGATGAATTTGATTTGATTATTGGTATGGATTAGTTGGCTACCCATAGTGTTTTAGTGAACTGCAGTAGTAAATTTATTGAATTGAAATGTGAAACTGGAGATGTTATTCGGGTTGAATCAGGTGAGTTAGATAGTTTACCGGTGATAATTTCTTCCATGGTAGTTGAGAAATATCTGAGAAAAGGGTACGAGTCTTATCTCGCTTTCGTGTTAAATACTCAAGAGTCTAAAGTAAATATTGAAACAGTGCCGATTGTATGTGAGTATTCGGATGTATTCCCGGAAGAGTTACCCGGACTACCTCCAGTTAGAGAGGTCGAGTTTGGAATTGAGTTAATTTCGGGAATGACACATATTTCAGTTGCTCCATATAGGATGGCCCCACTAGAGTTAAAAGAATTGAAGATTCAGTTGCAAGAGTTAACGGACAAGGGTTTTGCAAGACCGAGCTATTCATCGTGGGGTGCTCCGGTACTTTTTGTAAAGAAGAATGATGGGTCGATGAGATTGTGTATAGACTATAGATAGCTCAACAAAGTGACTGTGAAAAACAAGTATCCTTTACCCAGGATAGATGATCTATTTGATCAATTAAAGGGAGCTACGGTGTTCTCCAAGATTGACCTGAGGTCTGGTTATTACCAGTTGAGGGTTAAGGAGCAAGATGTGCCGAAAACAGCATTCCAGATGAGGTATGGCCATTATGAGTTTCTGGTCATGCCGTTTGGTTTAACGAATGCTCTTACGGTTTTTATGGACTTAATGAATCGTGTCTTCCGACCATACTTGGACAAGTTTGTTGTTGTCTTCATTGATGACATACTGATTCATTCTCGAGATGAGAGTGAACATGCGAAGCATCTGAGAACTGTCTTACAGACTTTAAGAGACAATCAGTTGTATGCTAAATTTAGTAAGAGTGAGTTTTAGCTCCGAGAGGTCAGATTTCTAAGACACATTGTGTCGGGTGATGGTATTAGAGTTGATCTTGAAAAAATCTCGGCTATTATAGAGTGGAAACTGCCGAGGAACGTGTCAGAAGTCAAAAGTTTTTTGGGTTTAGCAGGGTACTATAGACTGTTTGTGAAAGGATTCTCCATGATTGCCACCCCGATGGCAAAACTGTTGCACAAAGATGTTAAGTTTGAATGGACTGAAAAATGTTAATAGAGTTTCGAGAGATTGAAAACATTATTGACTGAGGCACCGATTTTAGTGCAACCTGAGTCGGGAAAAGAGTTTGTGGTATACAGTGGCACATCGTTAAATGGTCTCGGTTGTGTGTTGATGCAAGAGGGTAAGGTAATCACTTACGCCTCGAGGCAGTTAAAACCGCATGAGAAGAATTATTCAACTTATGACTTGGAGTTGGCCGCGATTGTTTTCGCGTTAAAGATTTGGCAACATTATTTGTATGGTGAGAAGTGTCGAATCTTCACAGACCATAAGAGCTTGAAGTTCTTGATGGATCAAAAAAATTTGAATTTGCGACAACGGCGGTGGCTTGAGTTATTGAAAGACTATGAGCTAGCAATTGATTACCATCCGGGGAAAGTAAATATGGTTATGGATGCCCTGAGTAGGAAATTCTTGTGTGCTTTAAGAGCTATGAGCACGAACTTAACATTGTCTGGTAATGGTGCCGTATTAGCCGAGTTGAGGGCTAGGCCACTATTTGTTCAACAGATATGTGAAGCTCAAAAGAATGATAGCGAGATGTAAGCTAAGAAAGTTAAGTGCGAATCGGAGAATAATTCTGAATTTCGGGTGAGTCTGGATGGTTGTTTAATGTTCCATGATAGGATTTGTGTTCCTAAGGATGGTGAGTTGATTCCGAAGATATTGAATGAAGCCCATAGTAGTTACTTGTCAGTACATCCGGGCAGTGCGAAAATGTACAATGATTTGAAAAAATTTTATTGGTGGTCGAGAATAAAAAGGGACATCTCTGAGTTTGTAGCAAGATGTCTAATTTGTCAACAAGTGAAGGCTGAGCACCAAGTACCTTCGGTATTACTTCAGCCAGTGATGGTTTCCGAGTGGAAGTGGGATCGGATCACAATGGATTTTGTGATGGGGTTACCTATGACTCCGAAAAAGAAAGATGTTGTGTGGGTTATCGTGGATAGATTAACAAAGTCGGCTCACTTTATACCGGTGCGTGTTGATTATTCACTGGATAAGTTAGCCGAGTTGTATGTTGCGGAAGTGGTAAGATTACACGGAGTACCTGTATCTATTATCTTAGATAGAGATCCGAGATTTACTTCGAGGTTTTGGAAGAAGTTACAAGAGGTCTTAGGTACAAGGTTAAGTTTTAGTACAGCATTCCATCCTCAAACTGACGGTCAATCTGAGAGAGTAATCCAAGTTCTTGAAGATAAGCTCTGGTGCTGTGTGTTAGAGTTTGAAGGTAGTTGGGAGAGATACCTACCCTTGGTCGAATTTGCTTACAATAACAGTTATCAGTCGAGTATACGAATGGCACCGTATAAAGCCTTATAAGTTGTAAGTGTTAGACTCCTTTGTATTTGACCGAGCTTAGTGAGAAGCAAATCCATGGGGTCGACCTGGTTAAAGAGACTGAAGAAAAGGTAAAAGTAATCCGGGATAGTCTGAAAGCTACTTCAGACCAACAAAAGTAGTATGCGGATTTAAAAAAAAGGAAATTGAGTTTAAAGTGGGCGACAAGGTATTTCTAAAAGTGTCCCCGTGGAAAAAAATATTGAGATTTGGTCGAAAAGAGAAATTGAGTTCACGGTTCATAGGGCCATATGAGATTACTGAAAAGATTGAGCTAGTGGCATATTGGTTGGCTTTACCTGTAGAATTAGAGAAAATTCACAATGTGTTCCATGTATCGATGTTAAGACGATATCGCTCCAATCCTTCGCATGTGATTCCTCCAACAGAAATTGAGATACGACCAGATATGATATATGAGGAGGAGCCGATTAAAATCTTGGCTCGAGAGGTGAAACAGTTAAGAAACAAGGACATAGTTTAGTAAAAGTGTTATGGCAAAAAAAATGGTGTAGAAGAAGCTACGTGGGAACCGGAAGAAGCCATAAGAGAGCGATATCCAAACCTTTTCACCGGTAAGATTTTCGAGGGTGAAAATCTCTAAAGGAGGGGAGAGTTGTAACAGCCCGATTTAGGGGCTAGTCAGAACAGTGGTTTCGGGACCACTAAAATGAGGATAAGGAAAATTATTTTGATATTGTTTTATGTGTAATAGCAATAAAATATGACTATGTAGAAATTTTGGTGCTTTAATCTTAGCAATAGCATGCTTAATTGTGAAAAATGACTAAATCGCATAAGATGAGAAAGTTCTATTTTATAAGGTAGGGGTACCTAATAGCTATAGAATGTAATTTGGAGGATTTTAAAATACAAATGGGCCATTTCGGAGTGTAATGGCCGGTCATAGGGTGCATAGGGAACAAAAGCATTAATTTTAGTCAAATTAGGTGATAGTTGGTGACTAATTGACTAACATATGATAAAATAAGATGACTAAAGGGAGCTATCATCTTTCACTATTCATCTCCCCCTCTACTACCGAAAATTTTAGCAAGTTTAAGGGTTTGAAAGCTTGAAAATTTCAGCTACATCTTATTCTTACAAGTAAGTAACTTTTGAGGTTTTTCTTAATAATTTTTGTACTTTTGGAGTCTCCAAAGCATAAGCTAGCCAATGAAAGGACTAATTTGTGATATGGTTGAAAGTATAGACTTGCCATGAGAATGGTTATGTTGTTAGCTGAGATTTTATGGAATAAAATGAATGTTAGGAAGATAATAATCAACTTTTGTGAAAGGTGTTAGCATGAAAACACCTAAATAGGACTTAAATGCAAAGAATAAATTTGTGTCATAAATGCATGAAATGGTTGGAATGGTGAGTAGTTGTAAGAGAAATAAATGTTCGGCTAGGCTTGTTTGTTGAGAAAATGTGTTGAAAAATGGTTTACGAGCCTAGGGGCAAAATCATAATTTTGCCATAGTACAAGGGCAAAATGGTCATTTATGCCTAAGTGTAGAATTTGATGTATTATGATTATAGAATGATCTAAATGAATGAATTTCATTGTTATAGATCAAGAAGAGCTCGAAATCAACCTTGACTGTGGAAAAGGCAATGTGACGGATTAAATCGTTGGTTAACATGTTTTGTACCGAGGTAAGTTTATGTGTAAACAATGTATTATATATATTATTATTGTTAACTAGTGTATGACACAATTGTGAACATGTATGATCCAAGTGGATTTGATATGGTAGTTATTGAATAATTCTAGGATGAATGATAATATGGATATGTAAGTGTGTTATATCAATTCTTGATGGTGGGCTATGTGCAATACCACCTTAATACCTAATTACGATGGGCTATGTGCGATACCATCGTCTATTTATCATTTGGTGGGCTATGTGCGATACCACCGTAATTAACCTCTTGGTGGGCTATGTGTGATACCACCGTAATCAACCTCTTGGTGGGTTATGTCCGATACAACTGTAATCAACCTCGTGGTGGGCTATGTGCGATACCACCCCAAATAAATTTGATGGTGGGCTAAGTGCGAAACCACTGAGAAATTGATCTTGAATAGTTAATCGATAGATTGTGAGGTGTTATATTATGTAATATTGTGGTGCTAAGTGCAGGGAGTTATGCTAATGAATGTATACATTGATCTTGTGACATGGCTGGAATGTGGAAATGGAAGGAATGAGTAAGCATGATTCTGAATGTGGATTGTTTCTTGTATAGTATGGTAATGCCTCGTGCTTGGTTCCGGTATAGAATACGGGTAAGGGGTGTTACAGCCTACTTGCTCGTCATGACGTCGTAGCCTTACTTGGCTACCAAGGGCGTCACGTGGCTTTTTGCTCATTTTCGATTTCTCATCTTAAGTGCCTGCAACGCATTTGATAAATGCAAGGCACATCTCACACTGATAATATGAAATACTCGAAAGGTATGTATATACATGATTATGTGAGTAGTGATCATTTGGTTGGTTGAATACATGTATTTATGCTTGTTGATGAGATGTGATTAATAACAATGATATTTGCCTTATTAACGTTGTCGAATAGAGTCACATATATAGTTGGTATGCCATAGGGTCTGTTTTAATAGTTGGGAGATTCAGCCCTATGTGTGTACATATGAGATAGTTCCCTAATACCCTAGGGGTCGAAAACATATCATCGGCTCAAATACCCTGGGGGTACAAGCATATTTAGGCGTGGTAGGTGGAACTAGTGTATTTATGTCCGGTTAACACTTTAGTACGTATTTGGTGTAAAGGTAAATTGATCTAAATATCTGTGATCATATTCGATTTGGTTAATAGGTATTAAAGCATGACATGTTGAATACATATTGAATTGAAGTGGATGTTAATATAAATATAGCCCATTAGCATAGACCAAAAAAAACACTTATATAAATATATATATATATATATATATATATATATATAATTAGCCAAACACGTAATAGAAAATTAAAAAACCTTATAATCATAAAAAGTTAGAATTACAACCCTAATAACTACAATTTCATCTCATTTCTAGATTATTTCCAAATATATCATTAATTTTAAATTTATTTATATTTTTATAAAAATATTATCATAAAATTATTAACTGAACCATATTTTTTTTCATACCAATCGTGTTAATAATTACACATGTGCTTTAGTCATTTAGTAGGTTTTATTATAACAACGACGAATAAAATTTTTATTATGTGTAATAATTATTTTTAAACTAGTATTAATTCTATATAAAATTTGATAATTTAACCTTGAATTAATTTAATAAAATGATTTTATAAATTTTAACATATTTATACTGCAATATCATATTATGTCACATTTTATATTATATTTAAACTATTTTTAATCATATATATTTATAATATATTTAAACTCTTGAATTGATATTATGGGTAAGATAATCAATATTGTACTAGTGGATGAACCGTTGTTTTTATATTAGTACATACAGATACTAGTATGCTTTGATGTTCCATTTTGAATATATCAATACTTTTAAATATTTTTAAAATTTAAAATATTAAAATCTTATATTAATCAATATGAGTTGGTATGTACTGGTACAAATCAAAATGCACAGATACAACCGACGTTGACTGAAATTTAAATTAGAACAGAAATTAAAATTTATTATTTCAATTTATTACTACAACAATACGTTTCAAATCATATAGAGAAAAATAATTAAAAAAATAATTAAAAAATTCATTTTAAAAAATAGTAAATATAATTATGCGAGTGCTTTTTATATTTTTCCGAAATAAAGAGAAATATTTGAACTTCAAAAACCAAAGACTTCAAATCCTACTTTTTGTGGCTTAAATGGGCCTATGATTTCAGCTCCACCCCAAGTCACTCGCTTAAATGGGCCTAGGATTTCAGCTCCACCCCAAGTCACTCAACACTCTCGTAAGCCCACAAAAAGCTAATAGAGAAAGAATACGTAGGGTTTTTCCCTACCACTGCGCTGCCATAAGAGAAGTACAGGGAGAAACCAGGGAACGGGCCATAGCAGTGAGCGGCAGCTTATCTTCTTCTTTATTACAAAAATGGTTGCTTTCAGGGTAAGTTACCAATCAATACCCATTTCCATTATTTGTGTTTTTTCTTTATAAAGCTGTAATGGGATTTTTTGTCTTGATTTTTATTTGGAAAAAACAAAACATAGTTTCATCAGTACCAAGTGGTGGGGCGAGGTCTCCCAACAGAAGCAGATCAGCATCCTAAGATCTACAGAATGAAGCTTTGGGCCACCAATGAAGTCCGTGCCAAATCCAAGTTTTGGTCTGTAAAATTACATTTTGCTGATCATATTTGTTATTCTTGTTTATTTTTTTCCCTTTATTTGATTTTTTTTAAATTTAGGTATTTTCTGAGGAAGCTGAAGAAGGTGAAGAAAAGCAATGGACAAGTTTTAGCAATCAATGAGGTATTGACCATTTCTTGTCCTTTACATCTCTTTTGAAAGTTTTAAACCCTACAAGTGAAATGGTGTTTCATTTGTATGTTGGATGTAGTTTGAATTTTTTATCTGCTCGAGTTAAGTTGGTTGCTTTATTTAGTGTGACATTTACATGTTGGATAAGCGATAGTCTTCTAAAGAAATATGCGAATTTCTGCTCGGGCTTGAACTCGGAATCCTACAGTCTATCTAAAAAATGTATGGACCAATCTGTTTACTTAGATTTAAAGGAAGCACTCTGCTAATGAAGGTGGCAGTTTGTTATTCAGCTGAGTTTTGTCTCTTTGGTCATTAATTGGACAGAATCAAGTACCGGTGCTGATATATACCTGTGTAGGAGACAACATACATGCATATATACCTGCGTTGACAGTTGAGTACAGGGAAGAAAATAATGTTTTATACATTACATTTGTGCATTGGTGGTGGCTCAGTTGTGTTCCATTGTTATGAAGGTGGCTTGTCTAAATATATATAAACTTGATTGGTGATCATAAGTTAGCATTCTTCTTGTTTTCCTCTTAGTGGAACAGGATCACATTTGTGCTATGATCATTTAGCCAGATGCTTGAGTGTTATTATATTGATATTTTCTCATGCTATGTTTTATATTGTAGATTTTTGAGAAAAACCCTACCAAGATCAAGAACTACGGCATTTGGCTCCGATATCAAAGTCGAACCGGTTATCACAACATGTACAAGGAATACCGGGACACAACTCTCAATGGTGCAGTAGAACAGATGTACACTGAGATGGCATCTCGTCACAGGGTGAGGTTTCCATGCATTCAAATCATCAAGACAGCTACTATCCCAGCAAAACTTTGCAAGAGGGACAGCACCAAGCAGTTTCACAACTCCAAGATCAAATTCCCACTGGTATTCAAGAAGGTCAGACCACCTACTAGGAAGCTTAAGACAACATACAAGGCTTCCAAACCCAACTTGTTTATGTAGTAGTCCATAATTGATGATGGTAGGGTAAAAGGCCTTTTAGCTTGATTACTTGTCCTGTTAGATGGATAGCATACATCAGATTTTGAACACTTTATGTTTTCTTTTGTAGTCCCTTATGTCTTGGAAGATATTGTTGTTTGAGAAGTTTATTTTTAATTTGATTACCATGGTGAATTACTATTTTTTAATAATATTGGACCATTGTTTAGTTGGTGAAGTTTCTGTTGGTTATCACTTTGCTATCACAAAATACTTCCTACAAGCATAAAAAATGACTTCCAATTTTACAGTTGAAACTTTACCTCTTAAATCATTTTTGAAAGATCTAAATACCAAATTTCCCTAATAGAAATACTGTAAACAAAGTAAAAAGTACACTAAAAATGAAAATAAGTGACTGAATTTCTTCCCAGTTAAGAGTTAAAATTCAAGATCTGCCTCAAAATTTCCCTTCTATTTTTATCAATAGTACCTCCATCAAAAAGTTTCCCGTTGCTGTAAAAAGCTAAAAATATAGATGTGGACAAAACCATCTATACAAAAATCCAGTTAGTCCAAGGAAGGAAGCAAGATTCTCAGACATGTTTTCTGGACTAAAAGCTCTCATATCGTC
This sequence comes from Gossypium australe, assembly GCA_005393395.2. Lineage (NCBI taxonomy): Eukaryota > Viridiplantae > Streptophyta > Magnoliopsida > Malvales > Malvaceae > Gossypium > Gossypium australe. Next base: position 26,422,655 of record CM016624.1, on the reverse strand, counting down.
CCAGAGTTAAAGACATACAAACCTAGCAAAGCTCGATAATGCCCTTTCTCGATATCTTCTTCTTTAACCCGATGCAAAAGGAGCGCTTCAATAACAAAATCTTCCCAATCAATTTCACTGGCTTGTCTTCTCTTTCTCTTCTTCCCACCACAAGCAACTTCTGAAGAGTTAAGATTGTCACTACCATCTGAACCAGCATAGGATGGATCCATTAACTTATTGATTCGCACCTTAGCGGCGTTAATCTTTTGCCTTCTCCTCTCATTTGCCTTGCAACCGGCAACAAAAGATGGTGGCATCATATCAAAACCTACTTCTTTTTCCAAAATTTGCTTTAGAAGAAGCTTTTTACTTAATTCTGATTTCCCACTCCACCAATCCTGACATGTATATGGCTCGAGCCCCCTTCTCTTTCGCACATGAATCTGTCCACTTTGTCCATTCAACTTCTCAGCATCAACCTCTTTTGAAAAGGTTGAATAAATCAAGGACAAGCATTCATGTGAAAGCTTAAGGTTATTTCCATCATTATCATTAGATAATGTAGGAAAATCACTTCGATTCCTTACCTCAAAATATTGAGAATCACCATTAGAAAGGTTCTCATCGTTCCCATATTCAGCAACTTTTTGCAAACACTCACTAATCACATCTTCCATATCAAAAGGCTCAACCCTCTCACCTCCTCCTCCAGGCACTTCCATCGACTTTAGCTCCATATACTGAATAACAAATGGTGCATACTTGACCACATTTTTCACTGAAATATCTTTACCCCATGGCAACACTTGAGCAACCCTGACAAGTGCGGCCAAGAGCTCCTTATACCTCAACTTACAAGTAGACACCACGGCATGAACATGCTCCGCCACGTCCTCGATCTTCAAACCATCCACAGCATTCAACTCGGCAACAAACACCATCACTGCTGCCACCACCGGCAAAGGCCTCCTTCCTGTGGTCAAAGACCACTTGACAGCACAATTGACCAAAAAAATCCCTTGTTTCATCATCATCTCTTTCTTATCCTCAGCCAAATTTTTCCTATTCATATAATTATTGAATTCTCTTTCAAACAAACCGGCAATACTAATCTCAGGCAAACTCAATTTCAGAAACTTAACGACACGAGCAATCATCCTACCTAATTCATAAATATCACAACCAACAGCCTTGGCAACCTCGGCGGCGGGAAAAAACTTCTTATCTCTCCTCATAACAACATAAGAACAAGCACCGATTAGAACATTAAACCAATCGCCTTCACCGAATTCCCCATCGGTGATCTCATCGATCATAGAAGTAATGTCGCTTTCAGAATAAGTTATGTCAAGCCTCAAGACGTATTCGCGGATTAAGGTTTTGGCTTGGTAGATTTTCCTGTCTTTGTAAGAGAAGAGAGAACCGGTACCTGCGTAGCCGATGTGGATATTGGTGCCTGTGGGACCGGTGATGCCGCCGATTTGGGCTTCGTAGTTGTCGAAATCGAGGATGGTGTAGCATTTGGAGCAGACGAGGTTGCCCGTCTGGTCGTCGCGAATGGTCGAATGACTTCCGCACCTACACGGCATTTCGGTTTGGGGGTTTTCCTAATGGAATATTTGGATGTCCGGCAAAGAAGCAGAGCTGGGTGGATTTTAACGGCGGTTGGGTAGGCTAAATACCCTAAACTTTGAAAATAAAATTTGGATAATTCTCAAAATTATAGATGATGTTTGATTCAACGAAGAATTGTATATATAAATTTTAATTTCACCTAATTTAAATATATATTTAAAATTTTAATTTTAATTTTAATTTAATTATAAAATTTAAAAAATAAATATATCAATTTATTTTTATATTGCATAAATATAATTATTTATGCATGCAATATATAAATATAAAATGATATTTTATCTTTGGATCAAATCAAAATTTCACGTATTAAATTGGACAAAATCAAAATTCATATATACAATTGCACATTAAACCATAGTTAATGTATAATTTTGATGCTTATCTCATATAATTAAAAATAAAAAATAAAAAATAAAAAGAAAAAGGTTAACGTATTGAATCATTTCAGAAACTTATACCTACTTGTAACTATTTTTTTATCTAATTGATATCTAAATTTGAAAATCATAAATCAATATGATTTTCTTAGGTACATCACTAACATCATTAAAATATGTTGGTTAATAGTATGATAACATATAATAGTCTCGCATTTTGACATGTGGTAAAAAAATAAAAATAAAAACTTATAATTTTTGCCATCTATTAAAATGTAAGGTTATCACGTGTTATTATATTATTGATCGTCAGTGTTATATTAGCGCTACATCAGCGTATTTTAATAATGTTAGTCAGTTAACTAAAAAAAAATCAAATTAACTTATAATTTCTAAATTTGAGTACCAATTAAGTCCAAGAAAAAAAATACTAAATATAAATTATCACATTCAAATACCTAAAACCTAAAATATCTAAATATCAAAAGCATAACTTTTAAATTGTCGTTTTATTTGCGGGATATCAATCATGGTAGTTAATCCCATTCTGGTATTGCTCATATCGACAACAAATTTTAAGTTTCGCTCCCATGTAAATTCTGGTTGGAACCAGCTATACCGGTACATACAGGTCGGAATATTGTGTACTACTCTGTACAAAAAAAATTTAATTTAAAATATATTTTAAATTTAATTTTTTATAATTCATGTTGTTGAATTATGGATTGCTATATGCATAGTTTAGGACAATCTTAGGAAAAGGTATTAAGGGGTCCTTATATTAGGAGTAAGGTTGCATTTAATCTCCTTTACTAATAAGAAAAAAAAATAATCCCGATACGTTAAATCAAAGAGCAAAATGGGCTTTCTGTTAAAAGTTCCATCCATTTCTACTATTAAAAACTTGTCCCTATATGTCAACATGAGGTACAAATGACATGCTATATATAACTGTTTGGTTATTCCGTTTACCATTGTAACACCTCGATACTGGACTTGATCGCTGTGTTTGAGTTATAAGGTGTCACATTCGTTGCCGGAGCAACTACAATCGATAACAACCATTTTAATGTCAATATACATTTAAATACAAGTAATTCATGCTAATTAAATAATGTATGATCATTTTCGGACCTAATACGAGCCTACGAAAGCTCTTTTATTAACCTGGGGGTTTCCACATTGTGACGTGACTCTCTGAATAGGGTTCGTCGTGACCTCAAGGCTACATCGTCACAACGCGAGCCCTGAACTGATTCTGGTCACGGCTACGACGTACGCCTTGCATTTCAGGAATTTCAATTTGGTACCTAAATGAATCATACCAAACTTCACCAACAAAATATGCACTAATCTTAGGACTTCAATTTCAGTCATTCACCATTAAAGCAAGCCTAAAATACAAGGTTCGAACATTAATACTCATCAATTCACAAAATCAACACATATGCATTTACAACTTAACCATTTGCGATATTAAACAAAATGTCCCTTGGTACATGTCGTAAGGCCAAAATGAAATACAGTTTACAAACTTTTTTGAGTCAAAAATGGTAGTCTGGATGTTGACTTCAAGTTCTGGGGGTTTGAGGAATACATAAACTTGTGCACAGATAAAACAAACCGAATGCTGAACAATAGGGCCCAGTGGTACCTTTATGATTCAAGAAATTATAAATTAGTATAAAAGCATGGCAATAAGTATGTGAACTCAAATTATAACTTGTATAAGTTTATATAGATATATACATGAAAGTGTGCATATCCTATTAGGTAAGCCCATTTGCTTAACATTTCAACATTATCATCAAAGCTATACTTTTGCTGCCCACCTTTCAATTTCATATATAAAAAAGGCATTACTTTAATCAATTTGTCATGATCTATTCCATTACTTACCTTATACTTACTGGTCAATCCGTTTCTAGAGTTTACTGACTCGTTCACATTTGTTTCAGCCCCTAAGGCTCGATTCCATTTGCTTTGCATAATAAGATGCATACTTCTCCTTTCAAATTCATATATGAACATATTCAAAATCTCAAGCATCATATTAGTTCATTTCAATATAAGTTACCAAACTTATTATTAATGACCCATGTTAACCTAACTCAAAATTCAAGACGAATACACAAAATAGACAACTTGCATCTCAATCTAACATCGCAGTGCATCATCGAATATACCAAAGGAAAGTTATTGGCACACATAGTGCATCATTGAGAAAGCCAAAGCAATTATACTAACACACGAGGTGCATCGTCGAATAAATTGAAGCAATCATGCTTGCATGTAAGTGCATCATCAAATGTTCCGAAGCAAATATACTAGCATGTAAGTATTGGAAAATCATCGGCGCGACTCCCCCGGCACCCCGAACCGTCGCTATTTTGCCCGAATGGGCCTGGCTTGTTCAACTACTGTAGGTTTGATCCAGTCCAATTTCATACACTGAGCTCGATTCAATCAGTTTTGGGTCTCGATCTTGGTTTTTGGTTCTCGGGTCCAATTTTCAAGTTCAAATACCCATTAAGCCAATTGTCTGACTTGAAAATTAATTTCTAAAAATATCATATTCATTTTAATTAATTTGATTAATTTAATTTTACTTGATAAAAATTAAATTTCCCAAAAATCATTGAGATTTTCCAAATTAATTTTCCAAGAAAATTCTTTAATCAAATTATCTAGTTGAACAAATTCTCAATTAAATTATTTCCAAAGTCGTAGAATTTTCTTCTAACTCAAATGTAGTTAGATCAAGCTTTTATTAAGCTAATGGAAGAACTAGTGAAACATATACAATTAGACTCGAGTAATTGCAATTACGCTAGAAGCATCGTTCCAATAATTCGCAATTTACTTAACCATTGAGTTAGTCCACAAGAAGTACTATAATTGAAAACTCCTTATTGAATGCTCTTTATGAAAACAATTCATCCAACTGTTTTATCCAATGACCTCGTCATGTGTGTGTTACCCTTATATGATATTTTTGATTCCTTTGAGTTGAATCCGTTCACTCAATACAATCATATTTTATCTCATTGCCAACATTGTGTCTTCTTAATGATTAATATGATCATTGTTAACTAATGACTGTGATAAATTACTTGTTCGAGAACAAGTAATGGTAGCCATGTTCCATATTTATCAATCCACACAATGCCAATGAGAGGATATCATAAACTCTTTAATCGAGCTATGACTTCCATTGTTGCTAGTAAAGCCTTGTCATACACAAGTCATCTACCCAACATACTAGTTATGGACTCAATCATCTTTAGAGCATAAGCTCCACTTTTATCAAATCACATGAGTTACATACGCATGGTTAATGACTAACTCAGGATTTAGGTAAGTCATACCATGAACATCACAAGTGAATCAGTTCATAAACCGGTTTAGAATTAATTTAACTTAGGTTTAGTCCAATGTATCATTCTTCCAATGAGTATATCTATATCTCTACTCGTAGAGTTAACTATTCCGATAGCCAAGACTAGCCATCCCCCTAATTGGAATTGTAGATGACATAATAATCCTTCTAAGTATTTGAATCAAATGCTCACTTTGATTCTTTTACGGGATTACAAACTCGTTTAGATTATTTACTGAAGTAAGTTGTTTGTCTTGTAATGTGAATATTCTTACAGTGTCACTTATCATCAATTTGAACTTAGACAATCAATGAGCTAATATTTTCTTGTCACAATTCCGCTATATATGCAAAACATGAAAAATAAAAACACAAAAGATATAATAGTGAAATGTAAAATTAACTTTATCTATTTATTCATCATTCAAATACATAGAAAACAATTACATGTTTACTACAATATGGACACATTTCCCAACAATTTTTGCATCATTGAATATACCGAAGCAATTATACTAGTACATAAGTGTATCATAAAATAAACCGAAACAAATATATTGGCACATAAATGCATCATCGGCTAAACCGAAGTATAAACATGTACATTTAATAGAGTAACCAATTTCCAATATCATCACATAGTTCAATTCACATCCCATCATTCTCAATTCAACATCAATTCATCATATAAAATAACATAATTCATCTCAATTTCATACAAATTTCCTATATCAGTTAAGTCATACAACTTTCTATTCTATTCAATTTAGTCTTTGTCTCGATATTCAATTTCAACCATAACATTTCAACTTAATAACCATTAACAACTCACCTCAACATTATATAATGCCAAATGTCATGAATATGCAATAATTAGATTGATCTCGGGTCATATAGATACAAATCGAAAGCTCGTGTCACTCGTTGTTGGCTCTCGCATTTCATTTCCCTCTCGACAGTCTTGCATCGTCTTTAGCTACGAACAATAATTCAATAACAACACAATATAATATTTCATATCAAATCACATTCAAATTCAAAGTCATACATATTTTGCAATTTATTCAATTTAGTCCATAAACCTTTACTCATTAGGGACCTCTTATTTTCTATTCCTATTGAAATTTCATAATAGTTCTGTAATTTTTTAAATTTGATCCCTAATGTACGAAATCAACAATTAAGCTTTACAATTTAATCATTTTTTAAACTGAGCTTAATTTTTTTCAAATTCACACCTAATTCTTCAAGAAAACAATGATAACTTTCTAAAACTTTAACAATTTCACAAATTGGTACATGGGCTAACTAAATCAAGATCCCATAACCTAAAATCTACAAAAATTACAAGAAAAATGACTAAATTGAACTTACCAAATTGATGGTCAAAAGCTTACGATTTTGAAGCTCTTCTTTAGGTTTTTCTTTATAATATTTTTGATGGTTTAGGGGGGAAGATGACAACTTCCCACTAGTGTTTTCTTTATATACTAACATTAATTTCTTAATTAAGCTTAATTAATCATGATTTATTCTTTAATTAAACTAATTTTAATTAATAAATTAACCTTAAACCATTCATCATTACCGTACACTAAGTAATTGACAAAATTGGTTTAATAACTATTTTATTCCTTGGGGTAATTGCTATCTAAGTCCTCAATCCATTTCCTAATTAAAAATTTATAGAGATTGGACTTTTACAATTTAGTCACTGGGCCTTAATTACTCACAATTTCGACTAAATCGCTTAACCAAATTTTAATTCATCAATATACTAACTCCATAAATATCCATATTTAATATTTACAGACTCGTTTTATGAAAACGAGGTCTCGAAATCGTATTTTTCGACACTATTGAATTTCGGATCGTTACAGCCACGCCAATTTTTAATAATAGAAATAGGTGAAGTTTTTTTTACAAAAATGATTAGTTTCCTCTTTTATCTAACATATAGGACTAATTTGCTCATTTTTTGAATAAAAGGGGGCAAAATGTAATTTGACTCCTAGTACATGGGTCTCCTTGGTACTTTTACCAATGTTCTTGTTGTTTAATTTAGGCTTAATGGCTTATTTGACTCTCCAACTTTACAAAAAAAAATCATTTTAGCCCTCCATTTAATTTTTCGTCTTTTTAACCCTTAAGCTTGCAATTTTTGTCAATTCACATGGATTGACCACGTACTAAAGAATATCGTGATGGATTGTATTTGTGAAGCTTATTAAAGAATATTTTACGTAATTGATGAGTATTTTATATTAGGGATTTATTTAATCTCATTATTTGATATTTATAAATATTTTTTTATATATACATATCAATTTCTTCTTAAAAATAGCAATAAATCCGAAATAGTATAGTGAAACAAACTGGATAGATACATATTAGTACTAATAGAAAAATAGTACATCCATCGTTACGGTACTGACTACCTTATTATCATCAGAAAGGAAAAAAGTTTTATTGGGTTATGAAAAAAAAACATTTTCAAAACTTTAAAAAGAATGCTTTAAACTCACCTAATAATTTTTATATTATGTTTAGGTTATAGATTTAGGCTTCATTTGATTTCTAAAATTAATTTTTATTTTCCTTATTAGAAAATAATTTTTATTTTTATTTTTTAAAAATTGAAAAACAAGTTTGATAAATAGAAAAAAATATTTTCAACAATAAAAACACATTTGGTAACTATTTTTCTATAATAGAAACATAGGAAATAAAATAAAAACTATATATTTATATATCAACTAGGGCACCAAACTTAAAATTTGAAAAATTGTTGAAAAATATATTTTTACATTTATATGAGTTTTAATATGGATCATTGATTTAAAGTTAAAAGCTGAAACACCCCAAACCCGGCCTACGAGCCTCGACCAGATCTGGTATGTTCCTCGAATAAAAACTGTTCAAGTTCTTTGAAAATCTTTAAATGATTTTTTTTATCTCTAATTAAAATCATATGAATTTATGTGTCAAAACATTTAGGGTTTATTTAAGTAAAACATTTAGTCTTTAATTTGATAGAAAGTTCGTAATATAAAAAAAAATTCAACGTACATGCAGAAATAAAGTTCATACTAAGGCCTTATTACATCAAAACAAACCCAAATAGTTTTAGGTACTTAAATAAAAATAAAATGTCCAAATAAAGTAATTCCTTGCTGAGCATGGACACCATTAAGCTCCTGCCGACCCGGTCCTTTACTGATCATCACCTGAAAAATGTTATTCCCACAACGGGGTGAGTCAACGGACTCAATGTGTACACAAACACTAGGTCCAAATAGATTCAAGCATATCAAGTCATACGCATTCATATCAAAATATACAATTAATGATGCATTCCCAAGCCCAAGCCTAGTTACCAACCGCTACACATCACCCGTACCAACCGACACACCGTGGGGACTACTAAGTCAACCCTCCATCCGCTACACACCATCGAAGGCAGTCGCTGCAGTCGACGTGCTCATCGCCCTTTTAAAAGTCGTGGCATGGCCACCAGATTAAATAATTGTGACCGAAGTCACCACATTCAGATATCGTGGTCTTAGATCACCACATTCACTTCCCCTTTTTCATATAACCCGAATGCCCCATTTCACACATATCATGCATATCATGCCTTATTTCACATTCTTATCACTTTTCACATGTTAAATATAACATATATTCATAATCCTAGTAGGAGTAGGAAACATACCTTAGTACTTTGTACCATGGCATGGTACCTTAGCCATATTTTTCACATTCTTATAAACACTTATATATTAAAACATAGCCTTAAATCGATTAGGATTTTAGTGTGGGGTACACACCTGATTTACTTAAAGCCTTTAATCCAAGTCCCGAAAATCCGATCTAAAACCTTAGATCTCAAATCTCGAAATTAACTCCTTGGCTATAGAGATGTCGATATGCCTATAGAGTACATGTTAGATTTAATCCAACGTTAAAACACAATGGAATGGCCTATGGCCGAATCTTATAGTTACCTACCTTGTGGATATTCAAATCCCAAAAGATCACTTCTCCAAATGATAGCTACAAGAATCCTCAAAGACCCCTTTCAAAGTTTGGTCAAAAGAATAAAAAGGGATTAGTTTCCATAGCGTCGACTTAATTGAAGGCATAAAGAAGAAGATCAACAACAAAGAGTTCCTTACCACACTATTAGAACCGATCGAATAGCTTGCAACAAAAGATCAACCTCACCCCTCTCTGACTACTAAGAGATTCGGCCACAGGAGGAAAGGTGATTCGGCTATGACGTCTAGAGGAAGAAAGATTGGTAATAGGAAGAAAAGATTGGAACCTTGAATAGTTTCGGTTTGGTTAATTTGAGAAGAAACAAATGGAATGGGATGAGAGAAACAAATTTCGGCGAAAAGAAAATGAATGAAGAAAAGAATACCCAAAATGATACTCCTTCCTATTTATAACCCCTTATTTCTTTCCTATATTCTCTCCATACCTCTCTTTCAAAATTATTTAAATAAACCCAACATTAAAAATAATAATAATAATAATAATAATAATAATAATAATAATAATAATAATAATCTATCACATCATCCCTTATCTTCCCATTTAAAAATAAACTAAAGCCACCATTATCTTTTATCTATACTAAATAAATCCCCACTTATTCAAAATAAAATAAAAACAAAACCCCATTCATCCACTATCTCCATATTTAAAACAAATAAAACAAAATACCTAATTATCTACCCACTTAAAATAATAAAATAAATCCCCACTTATTCAAAATAAAATAATTAACCCCCATACATCCACCTTGACGTCACATGCCAAAAATAAAACACACTCCTTGCTGCCCAAGTGATTCAAACCTGAGTCCTCCTGAAGCCCCTTTGACGCAAACGTCCCAAGCGACCTTGCTACTGATTCTTTTGTGTCATCAACTCCCCATAATTTCTTTTAAAGCCTCCTTATCTAGTTTCTCATTTTAGACTTAAAATCTAAAAAATTTTCTAAGGCATTTCCTACTATTCTAAAGTTCACAAACATTCATAAATACGCTTTCACAACACATTCAAGCATACTATTTCATATAATTGAGCATAAATGCATATGCCCATTTTCAGGATATTACAAAAGCACTTATTATTATTATTATTATTATTATTATTATTATTATTATTACAAAATATGTTTAATGAAAATAACTTTTTATTGTTTTCTAATTTTTACACTTTTTCATTTTCTATAAATTATTTTTAAAATAGTCAACTGAACACGTTTTCTCAAGTGTTCTCAAATTTCTAAGAAAATGAAAACAAAAATGACTTTTATTTCTTAAAACCAAACAGAGCCTTTCAAAATTTTATTATTGACTAAATGATAGTCGTTAGATTCATTAGGTTGAATTATGCTATTTCCAAAATTTCATGTGAGAAATATATTATCACACATGTAATGACATGTCAACTTGTTATTATACATATTGCTCACATCAAAGCTAGTTATTAGATTCAACCAGTGTTGTTTATATTAAAACTAAAATTTAAAATTTAGAAGCATAGAGATTAAAAATAATCAAATTGGATAACATGGATTAAATGTACAACTTAACACATAGTACATGATTAATAGCAAAAGTTAACCACACAAATTTAATTCTATTGTTTGGATTAGGACAAAAATTTAAAATTCAAAAAATATAAAGTACATAAACTAAAATTGACCAATTAAAATATTGAGATTAAATCTATAATTTACGCATAAGTAAGTGAATAATAGTAAATTTTGACTTAAAAAAATACACTTAAAAGAGAGTAGTAGGTACTTTAAAAAAAGAAAAACAAAGGAAAAAGGGTTAAAGTACCTGAAAGGTCCTTCTATTATAGGGGCGGGATAAAAAATGGTCTATCTATTATTAAATAAAACAATTTAGTTATTATACTATTTAAAAGAATCAAATAAGTCCAGATTGCAACAGAATTACCAATTATCGTATAAAAAATATCTTAAAAGTTATTTTTTAATAGCAATTCAATTCCAAATAAAAAATTTCATTTACAAAACCATATAAACTTTAAAAATATTAACTTTGTTAAACAATAAATGTTAAATCTATTCCAATTTGGTCTTGTTAGATTCTTTTTACAAGTACATGGATTAACTTAATCTAATTAATAGTAGAGGGACTAATTTGATCAGGTCCTTATGATAGAGGGACCTTTCAAGTACATTCACCAAGGAACAAAAAGGGCTATAGAGCAAAGTCCTCATGGTAATAACACCTCTCCAATCTCTTGGAATTTTGATATTGAGAAAATTGAGTAACTAAAGACAATTAATCACGGCAATTAATATTTTCCAACAATAGTATATAATTTTGATTAAATAATAACAAATCAAGCTTTCAATGTTGACATATTTTATTTCCTTCCATAATTCCGTAAGTCCCATAGATTTCATCCTATAGAATTTTTCTATAACAAATATATACATATATATATATATATAATTTTTGAAAAATTAAAAAATATAGATCAAAAGCCAAAGATATAAACTTATTATTTAACCACCTGAAACTTTGGACCTTAGCTCTCCTTTCTATGATGTATGTATAAATTGTATATAATGTTAACAGGTTTACCTTGAACTATGATTTTTTTAGCCCATTTGATATCAGACTGTTAGGAATAACGATTAGATAAACAGAAGTTAGTTAAAAAGGTTAGATAAACATAAATTAGTTAAAAAGGGTTAGTTGTGTAGTAGTTAATAGTTAGTTAATTAGTTGGTTAGTTAGAGTTAGCCAGCTGACTATTACTTTCTAAATTGTATTAAATACTCCTCTCTCTTCATTAATGAAGTAAGTCAGTAACGTGCTTACCATGATCTTGATATGGTATCACGAGCTAGGGTTTTTCTTGGGATAGCTCATTCTTTCCCTTCCTCTTTTCTCTCAGTTTTTTTTTCATTTTCTCATGGCAAATGAAACTATACCTATGGGTGATACACCTCGCCATTCGTCTAATGTTGAAGAAGCAACTCATTCACACGGTCTTAGCAGCACGACTCTACAGACTATTCATTACTTCTCCAAACACGATACGATCAAACTAGGGGAGCACAACTTCTTGTTATGGAAACATCAGATCTTGTTGATTCTTGAAGGCTATGATATTAAAGGATTTGTGCTTGGTATAACTCCTGTTCCACCTACTCATCTACCTGGACCTGAAGGACAATATGTTGATAACCCTTCGTTTTCGATCCATAAAAATCAGGACAAATTCCTAGCTTCTTGGTTGCTTTCGACAGTCATAGATGAAGTTCTGGTCTATCTCATATTAGCCAAGACCAGTTTTGAAATTTGGAATGGAATTGAAAGGAGATTTGGGGCAAAATCCAACGTCAAACTATCGAGCATGCGCCATGCACTTTACTCTCTCAAAAAAGGGAGTCTTACTGTTAAAGAGTATTTGACTAAGGTGAAAAATCTCAGCTATAGTCTCAATGCTATTGGCAGTATGGTCATGAAGCAAGAACAGGTGAGCATCATACTGGCTGGTCTTTCAGTGGAGTATGAATCTATCTGTGTGGTTGCCTCCGCCACACCAATGTCTCTCAAGTTATTAACGGAGATGCTTCTTGATTGTGAAACACGACAATTAGCTTCTCTGACTGAGGTACCCTTGCAAGCTAATCTGGCGTCCCACCAAAAGCAGGATAGTAATATGAATTCAAAACACACTAATGCTCCTACATGTTGTCATCTAGAGTATAAACATGGCCACAGAGGGTAAGGTCGGGGTTGGTCTCCTGGCAGGGCTCGTGGCAATGGTAAAAGTTGGCCACGATCTAAATCGTAATGCCGACTATGTGGCAAAATCGACCACTTAGTTCAGATATACTATCACCGATTTGAAACGTTTTCGGGTGCTAGTCCCAACCATTCGATGACAGTTAATTACCATCAAATCCATGATCAGGAAGGATCATCTACTGTAACTTCTTGTTCTCGTATGTCTCCTACTTGTAGTCCTTCATATCAAGTTACCATCTTCTTCTCTCATCCCTCTCCTCGACAGCCTTCTTCTACCTCTCATGATCAGGCCTGGTATCCAGATTCTGGGGCAACTAATCACATCACCCCTGACATGGCCAATCTCTCAACAGTTTCTCCTTAAACAGGTACGAGGCAAGTTTCTATGGGTAATGGTGCTTCTGTTTCAATTGCCAACATAGGCTCATTCAGCATGCAGGCTGGTTCTAGGCTTTTCCGCCTAAAGAATGTACTACATGTCCCCACTGTGTGCAAGAACTTACTATCAGTTGGCCAATTTGCCAGGGATAATGCTGTCTATTTTGAATTTCACCCATTGCTTTGCTTTGTAAAGGATATTTAAACCAGGAAAACCCTCATAGTGGGCCTCATGCGTAATGGTCTCTACAAGTTTGATACCTTTAGCCTGGTCCAGAAAACATGGTGCATCTTCTTAGCCCAGTTCAACATTATTATACACAACTCAACTTGTGCCTTCCCCTACATTGTGGCATAGTCGACTAAGTCATCCATGTACCAATGTTCTTATTGATGTTTTGTGTAGTTTTAATGTTTCTTTTAGACATAGCACTCTATCTACCATTTGTTTAGCTTGCCAGTTAGGCAAAGCTCATAAACTGCCCTTTAGTCCATCAAAAACCTTGTACTCGTTGCCTTTTGAATTAGTGGAATCTGGTGTTTGGAGCCCTGCTCATCTAAAATCGAATGGCTTTGTTTATTATGTTTTCTTTGTGGACATGCATAGCAAGTACACCTAGGTGTATTTCCTATAGTCCAAGTCAAAGGTCTTCAAGTGTTTTATCCATTTTCATGCAATGGTTCAAGTTCAATTTGGCTGCTCTATTAAGAGGCTTCAAACTGATTGGGGGTGAATATAGGTCTGTGACCAATGAGTTGTCTCGACTTGGTATTCAACATCGGGTCACTTGCCCCCACACTTCTGAGCAGAACGGGGTGGTTGAGAGGAAGCATCGACATCTCATTGATATGGGGTTGACACTTCTCGTACAGGCTTCATTACCATTGGAATTCTGGTCCCATGCTTTTGCTCATGCTGTTCACTTGGTGAATAGGCTCCCTACTCCCCTTCTACAGAAGAAAAGCCCGTATGAGGTACTTTACAACGCTCGACCTGTCTTTTCTCATCTAAATGTTTTTGGTTGTGCTTGCTTGCTTTCCCTCCTTGAGGCCATATCAGAAGCACAAGCTGCAGTTTCGGTCCAGACAATGCGTGTTTATTAGAGTTGCTACAAATCAGAAGGGTTACAAGTGTTTTGATAAGGATGGCCGCATCTTTTTCTCTTGTCATGTTACATTTGATGAAACACTATTTCTTTTTCAGACTGGTTCTTTCTTACATTCTGGTTCTGGCTCAATCAGCTCTCTTCATCACAAGTCTAGCCTTCCCTTAGTGGTAGCCACAGCCCTTTCAACTTATAATTCTTTCGCTCTAGACCAAGTCATCTCCTATTCTTTGGCAGGATCAATCCAATCCTCTGGCCTACTGTCTCTTAATAGACAATCTGGTCCACCAAGTGCTCATGCAGATTCACCAACAGCAGATACTTAGTCTCCTTCTCTTGATCAAACTATTACTTCTATGAGTATTCATCCTATGAGAACCCAATCCAAAAATGGCATCTTCAAACCTAAATTATTTGCCTCATTCTTAACAAAAAAAAGAACCCACTTCTATTCTCGAAGCCTTTCAAAGCCCTGCATGGACAGCAGCTGCCCACAATGAGTATAAGGCTTTAATTGCAAATCATACCTATGATATTGTTCCCTTACCTGAAGGTCATAGGGCTGTAAGTTACAAATGGATCTTCAAAGTCAAACGACATGCTGATGGCTTTGTGGCTCGGTACAAGGGTAGGCTGGTGTCAAAGGGTATCTTCAAGATGCAGGTGTTGATTTTCAAGAAAGCTTTAGCCCTATGGTAAACCAACAACCACTCGAGTAGTTTTGGCTCTAGCAGTTTCCATAGGATGGACTCTTCGACAAGTAGACATTAACAATGCCTTCTTGAACGAAGACCCGCAGGAGGAAATATACATGGTGCAACCACCAGGGTCTGAAAAATAAGGAGATGGTGGTCAACAATTGGTCTGCAAAATGAGAAAAGCACTCTATGGACTTAAGCAGGCACCATGAGCCTGGTTTCACAAGCTCAAGGATTTTCTTGTAACTGCACAATTTGTTGTTTCAAAAGCTGATAATTCCCTATTCGTTCATTGGTTAGGATCTCAATTAATCTATGTCCTTCTATACATTGATGACATAATTGTAACTGGGACAGATTCCCAAGCTATAGTTCGGTTTGTTAAAGAGCTTGATGTCCAGTGTAAGGCCCATAATTTACCCGAGCCTATTTTACAATCAAACAGACCAAAAACACTAAGACTCAAAACCAAACCACCTGACCCAAACAAACCAAAAACATTAAGCCCAAACCTAACGGCCCAATTAGCCAACCCAAATCAGAAAAAAAAACACCAAGAATAGCAAACCCTAGGTGCGCCGCACCTAGGGCCTTCTGCCTGTTGACCAGACGTCTGCCAAAGCCTGCCACCACCTCAACAGCACTGCCCTCGCCACTTGCACCTGCAAAGAATAAATGAGAAAGGACAGAAAGCAAATGAATGTAAAAATTTAGGCTATAAACACCGAATGAATTTATTTGTAAAGAGGACTTTTTTTTCCTTTCGATTATCAATCAAACAGAGAGATTCAAACAGAAGAACAAAATCAGAGATTAACAAGAATCTATTAAACACAAAATAAACCATTGAAAATCCAAAACAGAGGCTAAAAAAAGAGGTGACTTTTTTATTACTTTCGAATACTGTTTTCTTTTGTTTTTCTTTCCTTTTCAGCATATATATCAATATACACCCACATCATCTTTAAAAAAAATAATAAATTTTACCCTTTTTTGGGCTCCGGCCGCCGTACACGGTGGCGACGGCGACGGAGACTGCGGCGGAGACCGACCGGAGCGGCGCCGGATCCCTTGGACCTGCAGAGAGAAAAAAACAAAGGGGTTGGGTTTTTTTTTAAAAACAAGCAGCTGAAATGAATTTTTTGGTATATTTTTACTTATATACTCAACACAAAACAACGCCGTTTTGGTCGACGTCCATAAGCCCCAAAACGATTCCGTTTTGTGCCGACCCACGCGACTCGACCCGCTCCAACCTCAGGATCCGCATGTTTTTCAAAAATGGGAAATTTATGCGCGCAGTCCCTCCGCCTTTCCTGGTTTTACAATCAAGTTTTCAATTTTTTTAATTTTGCCCCGAAAGTCTGTTTGGTTTTCAATCGAGTCCCTGCCTATGCTGCGCATTTTGGGAGGAAAGGGTTATTGCCCTTTTTTGTCCCCCATGTAATCCGCGCGTTTCAAATAGGCCCTTTCCTCCTTATTTTATTTCGAATTTACCCCAATAATCCGCTTTTAATTCGATTTTAGTCCCTTTTTAATTATTTTAATTATTTTACTATTAAATTCATTACTTTTAAAATTATTATTATTATTAAATGTATTATTATTTATGTTATTATTATTGTATTTATTATTGTTGGTTAATATTAATTTGTATTGTTATTTTAATATTATTAGATTGTATTTAATAATTGTTTTAAGCATCATTCTCAACATTATTTTTCGCTATTTTGTTATTTATCATGTTTATTTTTGTTATTATTATTATTATACTCACTATTATTACTTATTTTATTTCTAATATCATTACTACATTATATTCGTTTTGTATACATTATTATTATATTTATTATTTATTATATTCCATATCATTATCATTTTATTACACTTTTTACTATTACTAATATGCTACTATTATCGTTAATTAACATATTATTTTCATTTTATTATTATCTATATCATTATTATTCTTACTTTGTTATTATTATTAACTTATTAATATCACCTGTATCAGTATGTTATCTACATTTCATATCATTATTTTATTATTATTATTTTCACGTGTAACATCGTAATTTCACATTATTACTTGTCACATTAACTTTTACCCGATACATCAAGTTTTCAAATAATCGATATTCCGTATTAAAGATTCGAGAAAATCGTGCCCTAACTTACTGGGTTCCGATTTTTCTCATTCAATCTGAATAACTGAATATCCTTTTTAAAATTGCAATACAAGTTTTGAATAAAATACTTGTTCTCGAAGATCGAGGTGTGGTGCCCTAACTTACTGGCCACAACATCTAGATACCCCGAGATAAGTTTTTGAAATAAAGGCAATATTTCGTATTTGGAATTTCGGGAAATCGAGCCCTGACTTACTGAGTTCCGATTTCTCATTTGACAAATAGCGGAATATCCTCCTCAAACTTAAACCCGAACTTTAAAGTCAATAGACAAGCTCAGTTTCGGGAATCTAAAATGTCGTGCCCTAACTTACTGAGCATGACATTTTATGTCTTCGAAATAAGAGGGTCTTATCATCCATTTTGATTTGTTTAAATTTTTAAAAAAAAGAGGATCGTATTTCGAATCTTTTCAAAATTTCGGCATTAAGACATTAAATAATCAATTAGGTACCAATTTTGGGCGTATCGAGGGTGCTAACCCTTCCTCGTGCGTAACCGACTCCCAAACCCATTTTCTGAATTTCGTAGACCGAAATCGTTGTTTTGATAAATCAAATTGTTTACTAAAAAAGTCGTTTTATGAAGTGACCCAATCACACCTCAACAAAAAAGATTGGTAGCGGCTCCCATTTTCCATTTTCGTTTTTCAAAATACAAAGTCGACCCCGTTTTTCAAAAAAATGGTTACGACAGCTTGGCGACTCCACTGGGGACCTAAAGAGAGTCAAGCCGTAAAATTGATTATTTTCTGTCTTATTATCGAAAATTGAAAATCTGATTTGAAAAGTTACGATCCTTTCATTTGCATTTGCTTGTGACATATGATAACTGTTGGTTTGAGTCTCATAGAGTACTTTTGCGTCATATCGCATGACCGCCGGGTCGCACCTTTTAAGTGGGAGTGAGAAGCTACTCCTTTGTGAGGTTTTCACTTTCGTGCAAGATAGTGAATCGCTTTCGGGATACATCTGTACCTATGTCTTCGTGAGATTTTCATCTCCGTGCAGCCATAGGGAAATGTATTCCCCTGAATCGAACTTGTTCCGTATGAGCATATAATGGGTGAGGATCAAGGAATCTGCTGGATCAAGTACCTCAACTTTAGAACCGAACCGCATATAGAAAACCCTAAGAGCCTACCCCAAGTAGAGCTGTGATAAACTCTAGTGGTCACCCAGATAGGCTCTTGATTGTTTTTCCTTTGTGGCATGTTTTGAATTTTGTTTCTTGATCGCTGGAATCAGAGTCTTAAAATTTATAAAGAGAATGATCAAACCTGCAAACTAACTCTGACAACGATTAAAGGCAAGTGTACCTATCGAATAGTAGTATAGCTTAGGCAAGACCGGATTGTCGAACCCAAAGGAACTAAAAGTACTAATACTAACCTTCTTTTTATTATCTAGCCTAAAATAAGTGAAGTTGTTTAGATCTAACGACTACTAAGCTAAAGACGCAAAGACAAAAAGAATGAATTGGGAAATAACTTGAGGGAAGACTCAGTTGATTTAAGACGATACCCTCAGGAAGAATCCACCTAGATTTCACTTGTTATCTAACACTGAACCATACGATTTATTCACTTGACTTGATCTGTAGGACTCCCTAATGTATATTAAACCCTCTCTCGAGGTGAATAACGCCTAACCCTAGGTTAATTAACAAAAATCTCTTTCTCACTTAATAACCCCCTAGAATAGTAGTAAATCAATCTATGGATTCCCATATTAGGTTTCACCCTAATCTGGCAAAATCTCGTCACCCTATCTCTAGGCGCGCGAACGACTCCGCTTTAATTATGCTAGATCTATTCTTAAGCAATGAGTTTTGCTCCTCCACCTAAGAACATCTGACTTGAATCAATATCCCGGAAACATTAACACAAGAATTAAGTGCACATAATTAAGAACAAATCAAGTATTTATCTTATAGTTCAGAAAATAATAACAAGATTCAACTAGGTTTCATCCCCTTCAGGTATCTGAAGGGTTTAGTTCATAATAAATAAAGAAAACATCTCAGAAGAAAAGATAAAACAAAACATAAAAAATCCCTAAAACTCCCTGAAGGAATTGAAGGAGAGATCCGCCGTCTTGAGTAGATGATCACTGAAATCAAAGCTTTAAAAATTATGAAACGAATGATCAAATCTGGAAACTAACTCTGACAATAATTAAAGGCAAGTGTACCTATCGAACAGCAGTATAGCTTAGGCAAGACCGGATTGTCGAACCCAAAGGAACTTAAAGTACTAATACTAGCTTTCTTCTTATTATTTAGCCTTAAAAATAAAGTGAAGTTGCTTTAATCTAAACTAACGACTACTAAACTAAAGACGCAAAGACAAAAAGAACAAATTGGGAAATAACTTGAAGAAAAACTCAGTTGATTACGACAATACCCTCAGGAAGAATCCACCTAGACTTCGTTTTTATTTAACACTGAACCATACGATTTCTTTACTTAGCTTGATCCGTAGGACTCCCTAACCTATATTAAACCCTCTCTCGAGGCGAATAACGTCTAACCCTAGGTTAATTAGTGGAACTCTCGTTTACTTATAATAACCCCCTAGAATATCAGTAAATCGATCTGTGGATTCCCATATTAGGTTTCACCCTAATCCGGCAAAATCTCGTAACCTTATCTCTAGGTGTTCGATCAACTCCGCTTAATTATGCTAGATCTACTCTTAGGCAGGGTCTATTCCTCCTCCACCTAAGCACATCAGGTTTGGATTAAGCAACATAATTAAGAACAAACTAAGTAGTTATCATATAATTCAGAAATCAAATAACAAGATTCATCTAGGTTTCATCCCCTTCAGGTATCTGAAGGGTTTAGTTCATGACAAACAAAGAAAACATCTCAAGAGAAAAGATAAAACAAAACGTAAGAAATCCCTAAAACTCCCTGAAGGAATCGAAGGAGAGATCCGTCGTTTTGAGTATAATTCCGGCTTTTTGGGATGGATCAACTGGCTATCTTCGAGTGATTCCCTCAACTCTAACCTTCTCGGCTTGGCTTCTAGGCCTAGCTTTGACGCCTCTTCAAAGGTGACGCTTAGGGGATATATATAGGTTCTTGGAATGCGATTCTTTCTCCCTAAGTATCCTTTTCCGACTGAAATTGCTCTTTCTAGCGACAGAGGCACGGCCATGTTACACGCCCATGTGACTTGACTTCAAGCCATGTTCGGATTTCTAACTTGAAGCACGGCCGTGTAAATCGGGACAGAGGTCGTGTTCTAGGTGCTCGTTGAGGCACGGTCGTGTGCTCTTTAGGCCAGGCCGTGTGGATTTCGTGATATGCCCATTTACTCTGTTTTGGGCCCGTTTTATGTTCTTTTCATCCTCGGGTGCTTTCCTAGGTATAAGACATGAAAAGAAAGGATTAAGAGCATCTTTTTACATAAATTAGGGAATAAATCATCCAAAAGCATGTTAAATGTGGGTCTAAAATATGTTATAATTACGGTTTATCAAATACCCCCACACTTAAGCTTTTGCTTGTCCTCAAGCAAAATTCTCAACTTACAATTAAAACGAACTTTCCATAATTCACAATTCTTATCAACAATGCCTCATCATAATTCATAGATAATTTATACATGGATAATTCAATTCAAAGATTCCTAAAGATTCAAACAATGATAAGTCATTTATTTGTGATTGAAAACGTAGGTGTTTCCCCTTATTTGAAATATTACCTTTGATTTGAAATTGACAAGAGTTGACATCCTCACTATAGATTTACTCAAATCACTCAAAGTGTTTAAGGGTTAGGAAAAGAAGCACTCATACGTCGAACCTGAAAAGTTAATCCCATAGGCTTGCTTGAAAATCAAATCTCCACCACTGTGAAATGAAATGATAAACATATCAAAAGGTCTTTGTTAGGGTTGTAACGGGGCTAGGGTTAAGGTGTGGATAAAGGCTGAAATTAGGAGGTTAGAATCGAGATTGAATTGATAAGTACCTACTTAATGAATACTGGAATAATATTTACATCAACTGATAATAATAATAATAATAATAATAATAATAATAATAATAATAATAATAATAATAATAATAATCCTAATAATACGAGATTTTCTTTTGGAATATAAACTTTTAACTGTATAAGCTCACCACTAGTTCTGGATATACTTCGGTTTTATTTAAGAACAAACTAATTAGTTAAGGATGAATTCTACTCATAGCATAATATAATTTGGTAACTAATCAAATCATATCTCGATTAAAGGGTAGTAAAAAAATTGGTGATAACAAATACAAAGGGGTTTTTGGGTTATTAATATGCGAGTCAATAAAAAGGGTTGTTAGGATCAATGGGGTTCACTAGGGGTTAATTTATGAAGGTAGGCTTTTTAGTGGAGTGAGTGGGTTAGGACCTAGGTGCCTTTATCATCTCTGTATATCAAATCATAAATATGGTCTCAACATGTATAAACGAGGCAAGTTCTAGAATAACAGTTCAAAGTTGACACACACATAATCAAAAGGTGAGCACGAAAAAGAATATATGCTCTGTAAGGCTCAAAATCTCACAAAAATTATGGGTGTTTTGACATCAATCTCATAAATTTCAAACTTCAAAACAATATTCAAATTTATGTTAACAACCTAGCAACATTTTTAATTTGAAAGTTAGACTTTATCATGCTTGATTCTCTGGTATCTTAAAATTTAATCATCAATGCACAATTATCAATAACTTAATCTAAAACATGTCAATAAGAATCGTAAATCATCAGAAATTTCATCCTAATTAGTAATATGAAAAATTTACTTAAAAATAAGACTAAATTCAGGGATTTGAGAATAATGAAATAGTTTGACACTTTTACCCCCCACACTTAAGATGTACATTGCCCTCAATGTACAAAGATAGATAATGAGAATTAATAGGAAATCAAAAGAGAGGGGAGAAAATGACACTCCCTGAATTACGGATGAGATCCTTGGAGGATGGTAGAGAATACGTGGCGTCAGGTGACTTGATTGAATTTCTCCTAGTTATATGTTTGTGTATGTGGAGTGTACAATTTATTCTGCAAAGTCACTTAGTTAAAAATCTTGGTGGCATAATAGATATGTGTTAGGTAAACTCGAATAGTTAGATAACCAATGATAGAAGTTTGTAATAAATAAAAGTTCAAATTAAAAAATAAAAACTAAAAATAAAGAAAAGAAAATTAAAAATAACAAAATAAGGTTTTCAGAATTCTTCATTACCAGCTGGGTTTTGTGGTGGTGCTGGTGATAAGATATGGATGTACTGTCATATTTGTTAAAGGGTGGCCTCTATCCCATCAAAACGTCGAGTGTTTTCAGCAAAATATAGCTCGAACTGGTCGAGTCTTGCAGAGATATCTGCCAATGAGGTTGCTATATGGGATGGCCACTGGCTTGGAATCGGTGCCTCCTGTGGTGGTGGTGGGACATCATCAATAATGTCCTCGGGCTCTCCTTCAGCTGTGGTAGTCACTAATCGGTATTGCGGAGGGTCGGTTCCTCGATGCTGTTTAATCATCCTCATGTGTAGCATCGTTTGGATGCCCTGAGGTACCATATGCCCGACCAGTGTAAGTGAGGAAATCTGAGCCTCGGTGTGGAGGAGGCCAAAGTATCGAGCCAGCCTTGTGATATACGACCCCATTGATAGAATCCCTTTCCTGTGTGCCTCTGTTTGATGCTGAATTGCACACGCGATGAAGTATGCCAGGTCAAAAACGTACCCTTCTGACATGCACGATAGGTAGTAGACATCGTGCTTGTGTTGTGAACCACGCCGGTGCTCTCTCGTCATCCTATGATGGTGTGAGCGAGAATGGCGTGAAGATATCGTAGGGGTGGTTGAAGGGCTGTCGCTTTATAGCGACTGGGGTCGTAGATGCTTGTGGTGGGACCTAGGTTGTTTCAACAGTTGAGCGGAGTGCAATGGAGCTGGCGGTTTAATTCGAAGAGTGGGTTCTCCTCTATGAATTCCGGTGTATAAAGTCCGAGTGCTGAGCCGAATTGCGGTACGCTCAGTCGACGTACCGTGCCTCCTAAATGGAATTGGATTGTTCTCGGGTCGTCGAACTCTGCCATCACTGTCTGTAATGTGAATGTAGTGCAGAATTCTAATGTTAGCTCCAAGTAAGTGGGCTCGACGATTGAGAAGAACTGTTCCCATAGATCAGTTGAGATTAAGGCTCGAATATCGGTTGCGAGCTTGACTTGTTCTAGTGTATTCTAATCGGTGCACCTACCGGTGCCTAGAGGTCTATCTCAGATTGTCTTGTAGCGCTCTTCTTGAGTTGCTTGAGAGAATCGGAGAAATGGGTGTCGAAGCTCGGAGGATACACTTGTGGAGGATGATCCGGGCCCCTTTCTTTTCTTGCTTGGGGCTGCTGTGGATCGTTTGGGTCATGAAGTTGACATGGTACCTGAAAAATAATCGAATATAAAGCAAGTTTCTTGACACAATGTAGCCAAAGTAATCAAGCAAAATGGTAATCAGTGGACATTATTTGACAGCAGTGATTCTTTCAAGCAAAGAAGTATATCAAAGATGCAAGAGTCTATTCCTAAAATGAAGTAAATCAACACCCAATTTATCAGAGATTTTTTTCTAGGTGTTCATGAGTTTTTGAGAGAAATCTCTAAATATAAATCATGCCTAATACTGAACAAGGTTGAAAAAGCAAAATGGCATAGTATTTATCAAGTTTTGAATCAAGCAAGTGAAGTAGTAAAAGGAACCAGGGGTTTGAATGGTGTGGGACGATAGGGCACGGGCGGAGCATGGCAGTGGCGTGGGTTTCTGTAGTATGAGCACAGTGGTGGCAGGGGCGTGGCGTTCGGTAGCACGGCTGTGGTGCAAGCGTTCGAGCGGTTTTGGATGGTTTTTTAGAGAAATGGCAAGGAGGGGCGGTTTTAGGTGGAGGGGGTGTAGGTGGGGCTGGATTTGGGAGAAAGGGTGTTTAAAATCTGATTTTAGGTTTAGGTTTTGAAGAAGAGACGGTTAAATTTTGTTATATAGAGGGAGGGGCACGGTCAATTGCCACGCCCGTGTAAATTTCAAATAGCCCGTGCTTTTCGCAATTTCTGAATTTTGGGCGCGTTCAGGGTTTTCGACACGGCCGTGGTTACGCGGGGGCGCTCGTGTTGGGCAAGTCAATATGTTGGCACGGTGGGATCACACGGGCGTGTTTAGCCAGTGTTTGGCAAATCAGTAAGTTCACACGGTTATGAAGCACGAGCGTGTTTGGCCCGTGGTCGACAAGTCAGTGATCTCGCACGAGTAGCTAGCACGGGCGTGGTCTGGTGTCGCAGCCCATGTTTGAAATTTTTTTCCTGTTTGTGCACGGCTACTGGCACGCCCGTAGTTCGTCCCCTGTCTTGCACACGGCCATTAACACGCCCGTGTGCAAGGCCATATTTAAGAACCTGCATTTTTATTAGACTAATCTTTAGTGTGGAGTTAGAAATGAAAATAAAATGTTAGTGAGTTAGTGCTCGGGTTGCCTCCCGAGAAAGCACTTGTTTATAGTCTTAAGCTTAGACTTTCCCTATTTTCGGTTCTAAAAGAAGGTTCATGGAGCAGAAGCTCCTCTCTTATATCTCCAAAATCTGCACCATTCTAAATTTTGAGTCGATGACCATTTACTTTGAATGTGCCTTTATTGGGATGAGTTGCCGCGATTGTGCCATATGGGAAAATTGTTTTGATCATGAGTGGTCCTGACCATCTTGATTTCAGCTTTCCCGGAAATAGTTTAAGCCTTGAGTTGTATAGCAGGACCAAGTCCCCTACTTCGAATTGTTTTGATCTCTTGAGATGAGCATCATGGCGTCGTTATGTTGCTTCATTGTATAGTTTTGAATTCTCGTAGGCTTTAGTTCTCTATTCGTCCAGCTCGTTTATCTGCATCATTCTTTTCTTTCCTGCAATCTTAAGATCAGAATTTAAAAACTTTATTACCCAAAAAGCTTTGTGTTCTAATTCGAATGGTAGATGACAGCTTTTTCCGTATACAAGTTTGTATGGGGATATCCCTAGAGGTGTTTTAAATGCTGTTCTATAGGCCGATAAAGCATCATCTACTTTTAATGCCCAATCTTTTCTGTTTGATTCAACCGTTTTTTCTAGGATGCGCTTAAGTTCTCGGTTTGCTACCTCAACTTGCCCATTAGTTTGAGGGTGATATGGGGTGGCTGTCTTGTGGTATACTCTATATTTCTTTAGAACTTTTTCAAATTGAGTATGATAGAAATGAGTACCCCTATCGCTAATGATGGCTCTAGGTGTCCCAAATCGGGAAAATAGTTTCTTGAGAAACTTAACTACTACTCTGGCATCATTGGTAGGTAAAGCTTCCGCTTCTACCCATTTTGACATGAAATCAACTGCCACTAGGATGTACTTGTTTCTGAACGAACTCGGGAAAGGTCTCATAAAATCAATACCCCATACATCAAATATTTCATATGACAACATATATGTTTGAGGCATTTCATCGCGTTTCGAAATATTTCCTATTCTTTGGCATCTATCACACGAGGTAACATACTTGTTGGCATCTTTAAATAGAGTGAGCCAATAAAAACCTGATTCGAGTATTTTGTGTGCTGCCTTAATACCACTGTAGTGTCCTCCTGAAGGTCCTGAATGGAAATGTTCCAGGATTTTGCTTTCTTCTGCCTTTGTAATTCATCTTCGAATTACTTGATCTGTACATATGCGGAAAAGAAAATGATCTTCCCAAAAATAATTTTTCACATCAGCAAAGAATCGCTTTTTTTGGTGATGTGTTAATTTTTTTGGCAAGATGTTACCTGTTAAATAATTCACAATATTTGCAAACCATGGTACCTCAGAATGTGTTATAGAAAAGAGTTGTTCTTCGGGAAACAAATCGTTTATTTCATTTTCATCGAGCTCTTTGGTGTATGGACTTTCAAGTCTAGAAAAGTGATCCGCTGCAAGATTCTCAGCTCCCTTCTTATCTTGTATTTCCAAGTCAAATTCCTGTAAGAGTAAAATCCTTCGTATGAGTCTGGGTTTTGCATCAGGTTTGTTTAAAAGATAACGAAGAGCTGAATGGTCAGTGTAAACGACGACTTTAGACAATATTAGATACTGTCTAAATTTATCAAAAGCAAAAACTACAGCTAACAATTCTTTTTCTATGGTGGTGTAGTTTTTTTGTGCGGGTGTTAATGTTCTGCTGGCGTAGTAAATTGGTTGAAAATGCTTGTCTCTTCGTTGTCCCAAAACTGTACCTACTGCAAAATCACTTGCATCACACATTAGTTCAAAGGGTAAGTTCCAATCAGGTGCAATTATAATCAAAGCATTTATTAATTTATCCTTAAGGATATTGAATGCATCTAAACATTCCTGATTGAAATGGAAAGGAACATCTTTTTCTAGTAATTTTGTCAAAGGCTTAGCTATTTTAAAAAAATCTTTAATAAATCTTCTATAGAACCCTGCATGTCCTAAAAAGCTTCTAATAGCCTTAACAGAACTAGGGGGAGGTAGTTTTTCTATGGTTTCAACCTTTGCTTTGTCTACCTCAATTCCTTTACTTGAAATCTTATGTCCTAACACAATTCCTTCTCTAACCATAAAGTGTCATTTTTCCCAATTCAAAACAAGGTTTGTTTCTTCACATCTCATTAAAACTCGTTTTATATTTTTAAGGCAAAGATGGAAAGAATTACCGAATACCGAGAAATCATCCATAAATACCTCCATGATGTCTTCCACGAGTTCATCAAAGATTGCCAACATGCAACGCTGAAAAGTAGCAAGAGCATTACATAATCCAAAAAGCATTCTATGATAAGAAAACGTACCATATGGGCATATAAATGTTGTCTTCTCTTGATCTTCAGGAGCTATGGGGATTTGGAAGTAGCCGGAGAGTCCGTCCAAGAAGCAGTAGTACATATGTCCGGATAGTCTTTCTAACATTTGATCTATGAAGGGTAGAGGAAAAGGATCTTTTCTGGTGGCGTCGTTCAGCTTTCTGTAGTCTATGCAGACTCTCCATCCTGTAACTGTTCTTGTAGGGATTAACTCATTCCTTTCATTGGGCACCACCGTCATGCCTCCTTTCTTTGGAACTACCTCCACAGGACTTACCCAAGTGCTGTCAAAAATAGGATAAATTATTCCTGCATCTAGAAGTTTAATTACCTCAGCTTTGACTACTTCTTTCATGTTAGGGTTTAGCCGTCTCTGAGGTTGCACACACGGCTTGTATTCTTCTTCCATTAAAATTTTGTGGGTGCAGAATGAAGGGCTTATACCCTTGATGTCAGAAATTTTCCAAGCTGTGGCCCTTTTATGTTCTCTTAGTACCTGTATCAGTTCCTCTTTTTCCTTGGGTTCTAGTTCTGAAGAAATAATAACCGGTAGCGTAGAATTTTCCCCAATGAATGCATATTCCAAGTGTTTTGGCAATTATTTTAATTCCAGATTGGGTGGTTCTTCAATGGAAGATTTTTGTTTTATTTCGTCATTATTTCCAATGCTTTCTTCTTTCACTTGTCAAAATGAGGATGTATTCAAGTTCATCTCTTCGCCTTCATCTTCTTCCCCCTCTTCTTGGGTCTGGCACAGTTCCATCGTGTTGTCATGGATGATTTCCTGTAAAGAATTTTGAATGATATGATCAGTAGTATCAACAAAATAATAGGAATAATCTTGTTCTTTAGAATATCACATGGCATCTTAAATTTGAAAAATGATTTCCTCATCGCCTATCCTTAGTGCAAGTTTCCCATCACCTACATCAATAACAGCTCTACCTGTAGCTAAAAAGGGACGCCCTAGAATTAAAGGGACATTAATGTCTTCATCCATGTCTAACACAACAAAATCAACAGGGAAAATAAATTTATCAATTTTTACCAAGACATCTTCGATAACTCCTCTAGTATTTAATGGATCTATCAACTAGAATACCACTAGTGGGTTTTGGTTCCCCAAGATCTTTGTTTAAACATTAACATTAAATTAATACACCTAGACCAGCTAATACTTTCTTAACATTCAGGCTACCAATTAAGCAAGGGATAGTAAAGCTTCTTGGATCTTTTAATTTGGTTGGTAGCTTGTTTTGGAGGATGGCTGAGCATTCTTCATTAAGTTCCACTGTTGACGCTTCTTCAAGCTTCCTTTTGTTTGTTAGGAGTTCCTTTAAGAATTTTGCGTACTTCGGCATCTGTGAAATAGCTTCAACAAAGGGTAAGTTAATATATATTTGTTTAAAAAGTTCAAGAAACTTACCGTATTGGGCTTCTAGTCGTTCCTTCTTCATCTTTACTGGATATAGGATTGGTTGTTTACTTTCATTTCGTACTGGATTTGCTTCCTCAACTCCCTCATTTCTTGGTTTATCTTCGTGTGGGATTTGTTTCTTTGGTTCGGCCAATTCCTTTCCACTTCTTAATGTAACTGTTTTTACCTGTTCTGCTTCTTTAGAAAAGATTTCTGCCCGTATTTCACAACTCATCTTAGTAAGTAGTCTAACTGACTTAGAGAGCTCCCCGAATGACTCAGTAAGTTTTTCAACTTACGCTTGTTGATCTTTAAGTGTTGTCTCAGTTTTGTGAAAATGATTTTCAGTGTCTGCCAAAAATTTTGTCAGCGTCTCCTCGAGGGTTGGTTTCTTCTCTTATTGATAGGGCTGATTTTGGAAGTTTTGAGGAGGTTATTGTCTTTGATTTCCTTGATTTCCTTGACCTCCCCATGAAAAATTTGAGTGGTTCGTCCAACCTGGATTGTAAGTATTACTATAGAGATTATTATTGGATCTGAAATTGTTACCTATATAGTTCATATGTTCGTTCTCTGCTTCCGGCTGGTAGGGTGGGTACTCAGGATTCGCCACGGTTCCACCTGCGTCGGACTGTATGACTGGATGTGCCTGCGAAGAACACAAACTATTAATCTTTTTATTCATCGTTTCCATCTATGTTGATAGCATGGTCAATGCATTGATGTTGAAAACTCCGGCTGATTTTGTTGGTTTCGTCCTGTTAACTTGCCACTGATAATTATTCAGTGACATTTCTTCAATGAACTCGTTGGCCGCTTCTGGAGTTTTGTTGTTCAGGGTTCCACCGGTGGCTGAATCAATTAGTTGCCTCATTGAGGGGTTTACACCATTTTAGAAAGTTTGGACTTGTAGCCACAAGGGTAGACCATGATGTGGACACCTCCTTAAGAGATCTTTGTATCTCTCCCATGCGTCGTATAATGTTTCTAGATCCATCTGCATAAAAAAAGAGATATCATTCCGTAATTTAGCCGTTTTGGCCGGTGGAAAATATTTCAATAAAAACTTTTCGGTCATTTGTTCCCATGTAGTGATATTATTACTATACCTTCCCTATTCATCGCGGGTTGGTTATTCGTCAGCACAGGTTTAGCTTATGATGTGTTTGGAAGCCCTCGTCCAAACGAGTATTTTACAGAGAGCCGACAAGGAATTCCATTAATAACTCGTGGTAACGAGTTTAACCACTGTTTGACTTTATTTCTTAATGAAAAAGGGAATAACCAAAGACGTATGGCATCATCAGAAACACTATTTATTTTGAAGGTATCACAGAACTCTAAAAAATTAGCTATATGCGTGTTTGGATCTTCGTCCTGCAAACCTTCAAATTGAACAAACTGTTGAATCATCTGTATTGTGTTAGGCTTTAATTCAAAATTATTAGCAGCTATAGTAGGCCTAACAATACTCGATTCTGCTCCTATTAAATGCGGTTTCGCATAATCAAACATTGTGCGTGGAGCATTGTTTTCCCCCACATCCCGTGGTTGTGGGTTATTCTCGTCCATCCCTTCAGTAGGATTGGATCTGCCTTCTTCTGTGTAATTTAGGGCTCGCCTGATTTCTCTGCGATTCCTGCGAGCGGTAGCTTCGATCTCACTATCGTATTCTAAAGGTCCTCTTGGGTTCCTTCTAGTCATAAACTAGAGGTATCTGGTAGGAGAAGAAAGAAAGAAAACTTAGCAAAAATTAAAATTTAACCTAAAAAAATAAAATTGCGAAAATTAAAAATAACGACTAAAACAATAAAAATAGAGCGTTCTTAATATTTTAGTTCCCCGGCAACGGCGCCAAAAACTTGACCGCTGAAATCAGAGCTTTAAAAATTATAAAACGAATGATCAAACCTGGAAACTAACTCTGACAACGATTAAAGGCAAGTGTACTATCAAACAGTAGTATAGCTTAGGCAAGACCGAATTGTCGAACCCAAAGGAACTAAAAGTACTAATACTTACTTTCTTCTTATTATTTAGCCTTAAAAATAAAGTGAAGTTGCTTTAATCTAAATTAACGACTACTAAGCTAAAGACGCAAAGACAAAAAGAAAAAAATGGGAAATAACTTGAAGAAAAACTCAGTTGATTACGACGATACCCTCAGGAAGAATCCACCTAGACTTCACTTGTTATTTAACACTGAACCATATGATTTCTTTACTTAGCTTGATCCGTAGGACTCCCTAACTTATTTAAACCCCCTATCGAGGCGAATAACGTCTAACCCTAGGTTAATTAGTAGAACTCTCGTTCGCTTATAATAACCCCTTAGAATAGCACTAAATCGATCTGTGGATTCCCATATTAGGTTTCACCCTAATCCGACAAAATCTCGTAACCCTATCTCTAGGTGTTCGATCAACTCCGCTTAATTATGCTAGATCTACTCTTAGGCAGGGTCTATTCCTCCTCCACCTAAGCACATCAGATTTGGATTAAGCAACATAATTAAGAATAAACTAAGTAATTATCATATAATTCAGAAATCAAATAACAAGATTCATCTAGGTTTCATCCCCTTCAGGTATCTGAAGGGTTAGTTCATGACAAACAAAGAAAACATCTCAAGAGAAAAGATAAAACAAAACATAAGAAATCCCTAAAACTCCCTGAAGGAATCGAAGGAGAGATCTGTCGTTTTGAGTATAATTTCGGCTTCTTGGGATGGATCAATTGGCTATTTTCGAGTGATTCCTTCAACTCTGACCTTCTCGGCTTGGCTTCTAGGCCTAGCTTTGATGCCTCTTCAAAGGTGACGCATGGGGGATATATATAGGCTCTTAGAATGCGATTCTTTCTCCCTAAATATCCTTTTCCGACTGAAATTGCTCTTTCCAGCGACAGAGGCACGACCATGTTACACGCCCGTGTGACTTGACTTCAAGCCGTGTTCGAATTTCTAACTTGAAGCACGGCCGTGTAAATCGGGACAGAGGCCGTGTTCTAGGTGCTCGTCGAGGCACGACCGTGTGCTCTTTAGGCCAAGGCGTGTGGATTTCGTGATATGGCCCATTTACTCTGTTTTGGGCCCGTTTTATGTTCTTTTCATCTTTGGGTGCTTTCCTGGGTATAAGACATGAAAAGAAAGGATTAAGAGCACTTTTTACATAAATTAAGGAATAAATCATCCAAAAGCGTGTTAAATGTGGGTCTAAAATATGTTAAAATTATGGTTTATCAGTAGAATCCCGGCTTCTAGAGATGGATCAACTGGCTATCTTCGAGTGATTCCCACAACTCTAACCTTTTCGGTTTGGCTCCTTGGCCTAGCTAATCGCCCCCCTCTCAGGTAATACTTAGGGGTTTATATAGGCTCTTGGAATGTGTTTCTTCGCCCCCAAAGTATCCAAATCCGAATGAAATTACTTTTTGCCACGATAGGGACACGACCATGTCACACGCCCGTGTGACTAGTCTTCAAGCAGTGTTAGGACTTTTTTAATGAGGCACGGCCGTGTGACTTGGGGGTAAGGCCGTGTTCTAGATGATCAATGTGGCACGGCCGTGTGGGCTTAAGTTCAGGCCGTGTGAATTTCGTGATATGGCCCATTTATTCTGTTTTGGGCCCGTTTTATGTTCTTTTCGTCCTCGGGTGCTTTCCTGGGTATAAGACATGAAAAGAAAGGATTAAGAGCACCTTTTTATATCAATCGAGGCTTAAATCATCCAAAAGCATACTAAATGTGGGATTAAAATATGTTGCTTTTATGGTTTATCAAATACCCCCACATTTAAGCTTTTGCTTGTCCTCAAGCAAAATTCTCAACTTACAATTATAACAAACTTTCCATGATTCATAATTCCTATCAATAATGTCTTATCATAATTTATAGATAATTTATACATGGATGAGTTAACTCGAAGAGTCCCAAAGATTCAAACAGTCAAATTCATATATTTGTAGCATAAAAACGTAGGTGTTTCCCCTTATCTAAATAATTACCTTTGATTCAAAATCGACAAGGATTGACATCCTCACTAAAGATTCACTCAAATTACTCGAGGTGTTTAAGGTTCAAAATTAAGCTCTTAGAAGTTGAACCTGAAAAGTTAATCCCATAGGCTTGCCTGAAAATCAAATCTCCGCCACTGTAATATGAGATGATACACAAATCAAAAGGTCTTTAACAGGGTTGTAACGGGGCTAGGGTTAAAGGTGTGGATAAAGGCTGAATTAGAAGGTTAGAATCGAGACTGACCTGACAAATTTCCTAACTAAAAAAAATTGAACTAATCCTAAATAATTATATCAATTGAAAACTAATAATACGAGTTTTTTCCTCAAGATGTGGAATTTCAACATGTAAGCTCACTTAGTAGAACTAATACTGAATATACTTCAGTTTTTTTTTAAGAACAAATCATAAAAGATGAATTCAATTACTGAACTAATTTAATTAGGTAACTTAATCAAATCATATCTCGATCAAAGGGTAGTCAAAAGGAATGGTGATAACAAATACAAAGGGGTTTTGGGTTAATAGTAGCTGGTGAGTCAATAAAAAGGGTTGTTAGGATTAACGGGGTTCACTAGGGGTTAATTTATGGAGGTAGGCTTTTTAGTGGAGTGAGTGAGTTAAATCCTAGGTGCCTTTATCATCTCTATATATCAAATCATAGATGTGGTCTCAACATGTATAATCGAGGCAAGTTCTAGAATAACAGTTCATAGTTGACACACTCATAATCAATAAAGTGAGCATGGAAAAGAATATATGCTCTAATAGGCTCAAAATCTCACAAAAATTATGGGTGTTTTGACATCAACCTTGTAAATTTCAAACTTCCAGATAATATTCAGATTCAGCTCAACAACCTAGGAAAGATTTTAATTCTGAAAAATAGACTTATCATGCTTGATTCTCTAATATTATTCTAATTTAATCATAAATGCACAATTAACTATGACTTAATCTTAAAACATATCAATAAAAATCATAAACCATCAGAAATTTCATCCTAATTAGTAATATGAGGAAATTACTTAAAAACAAGATTAAATTCAGGGATTTGAGAATAATGAAGAAAGTTAGGCCGAATTTGAGAATAATGCCAAAAGTTAGGCCCTTTCTTTAAATAAATATTCACCCCCCACACTTAAGATGTACATTGCCCTCAATGTACAAAGATGTATATAAAATTTAAGAGAGAGGGAGAGGTGAAACTTCCTGAATTTGGATGGTTTCCCAGAGTTGGAAGTCGATAGGGGTGGTGGCTGCTGCCAAGCTCTGCGCTAGATGAAGAAATTGGGGAGCTCGTAGAGAATTAGCCAGGAGTTATTAAGACACATTTAAAATAAACTAAATATATATTTAAAGATAAGAAAACTAAAGAACATGAAAATAAAAAGTAAAATAAAGTTAAAAGAAAAGGTGGATGGACCAAAGAGTCCTTATTGATGGATGGTTCGCGAGGTAGGTGTGACCTCTAGGGTTGCTGAGGTGTTGGCGGTGGCGGAAGTGGTGTGATTCCCAAGCAGCCTTGATACTGTCCGCCTCGGGGAGAGTCGAAAATGTATGCGAGTTGCACAATCGTCTACGAGGAGTAAATCAAGCCTTCGAGAATTAATAGTAACAATATGGATGTAAATAGATTAAAGTTGCGGAAGCTATCAAAGGAATGATAATTGAGTAAGTTATGAAAATGGATTTGTAATGAAAATGGATAGTTGATAAATGGGTAGGTTTGGTTCAGGATGGAAGTGAAGAAGATGGTAAAATAGGATAGTTGGTGGAAATGGCAAAATGAACTTGAACGAAGAAATGATTCAACACAAGTTAGTATCACCCCAATTTCTATATGGTTCAAGGTGGAAATATGGGAATCGAGTATGGACCAAAGACCCGTTATCAAGAGTGATAAGAACCAATGGTATAGTTAAATGGAAGAGATACGTTTGACGCCACAAGCGAACTTGATAAGTCAAGACGAAACTCGTACGAAAGATAGAGAGGAGAAAATCTCACTCGATGAACATCGTTCATAAAAATATAATTAAGGTTCAAAAGTTCTAACATAACGAATGAAAATAAAAACCATTTATAGGCTATCATAGGCTAGCCTTACTTTTTTGCTTTCGGAGTAGTCGTGGAACTCGAAAACCAAATCTACATTCATTTCCCATTCAAGGTATACTTCCGGATCGGCTCTACCTTGAAACGGTGGAATGTTTGACTTGTTACTCTTCTTGACACCATTAAAACAACCTTGATCTCTAAATCCTCGGTTTCTTTGATCGCGTCGCCTTTCGCTTCGGTTGAATGATGGATCGAACCAGCCACCATCTACAGCACTTCTTCTTTCGAAATTTAGAGACATGCTCTCGTTGCTGAAAAGAAAAATGTTAGTGC
Source organism: Gossypium australe (assembly GCA_005393395.2). NCBI lineage: Eukaryota > Viridiplantae > Streptophyta > Magnoliopsida > Malvales > Malvaceae > Gossypium > Gossypium australe. Next base: position 26,387,396 of record CM016624.1, on the reverse strand, counting down.
TTAAAAACAAAAATTAAGTACCTCACCACAAAAACTCACAAGTCACTCACAAGAAAAAAAATCACTCACACTTGTGTTTCACTCGTATTAAGGCTTTTTCTCTAATGAGTACATTCGTGCCTTTTACCACTCAATCTCGTCTCACAATTTCATACTTTGTTTCGAAAAAACTTATCGCGGCTTGAGGGTCGGTTTCAAAATAGGTTAACAAGAGATAAATGTTTGGGTGACGGGTATGCTGAAACAAAAGAGGAAGGAAATGGGGTTTTGAAGATCGGGTAGAAGAATGAGGGTAGAAATGAGGGTCTTGATGTCGGGAAAGAAGTAATGATAACGAAATTCAAAACTTGAAAACTTTCACCTTCACTTTCTTTTTTTTATACTCGAATTTTTTTTCTCTTGACTTCTTTTCTTTTTTTATATTCGTATTTTTTTTCAAATTTTCATTTTTTTTCCTTTTTTTTTCAAATACAATATGTGCTAAATACAATGAAAATAAAATACAACTTTTTTTTTGAATTTTTTTCAACACGATTTTTTTTTCAAATTATTTTTTCAACTTATGAACTTATTCCGGCTCTCGATCATCGTCGTACTCCTTGTTTGGTAGCTCTGATACCAGATGATACAGTCCGCCTCAGGGAGAGTCGAAATGTATGCGAGTTGCCCAATCATCTACGAGGAGTAAATCAAGCCTTCGAGAATTAATAGTAAAAATATAGATGTAAATAGATTAAAGTCGCGGAAGCTATCTAATGAATGATAATTGATTAAGTTATGGAAATGGATTTGTAATGAAAATGGATAGTTGATAAATGGGTAGGTTCGGTTTAGGATGGAAGTGAAGAAGATGGTAAAATAGGATAGTTGGTGGAAATGGCAAAATGAACTTGAACGAAGAAATGGTTCAACACAAGTTAGTGTCACCCCAATTTCTATATGGTTCAAGGTGGAAATATGGAAATCGAGTATGGACCAAAGACCCGTTATCAAGTTTGCTTGTGGCGTCAAACGTATCTCTTCCATTTAACTATACCATTGGTTCTTATCACTCTTGATAACGGGTCTTTAATCCATACTCGATTCCCATATTTCCACCTTGAACCATATAGAAATTGGGGTGACACTAACTTGTGTTGAATCATTTCTTCGTTCAAGTTCATTTTGCCATTTCCACCAACTATCCTATTTTACCATCTTCTTCACTTCCATCCTAAACTGAACTTACCCATTTATCAACTATCCATTTTCATTACAAATCTATTTCCATAACTTACTCAATTATCATTCCTTTGATAGCTTCCGCAACTTTAATCTATTTACATCTATATTTTTACTATTAATTCCCGAAGGCATGATTTACTCCTCGTAGATGATTGGGCAACTCGCATACATTTTGACTCTCCCCGAGGCGGACTGTATCAAGCCTTTAGAACCTAACACTAAGAAATTAAAATATATTAAACTAAATTAATCATAAGATTGTCAAAGAGAAGGAAATTGAAGCAAAAGAGAAAAGAAAAATAAAAACTAAAGGGTCACAAATACCCTTGGCTTGTTGTTTGGATGAAGCGGCCGGCATGAGCTTATGAATGTCGGTCTCCCTAAGGAGACGACGCTTGCCTTCTTTCGCTTCTTCGACATTGATATTTGTGGCTCAAAAGTCTGGAGACTTTGTTATGGAGAGGGGAGAAAAAGGAAGAGAAGAGAATTAGAAAAGTGGTGGAAAGTGGATGAGAAGAATGAGGAAGGGAGGTTTAAATAGAGGCTCAATTCTGACATTCTCCCATGCCCGTGGACCGAGGGCGTGTTGACGCACACGGCCGTGTGTCTAGGCGTGTTGTTTCTCCATGCTCGTTTTTCAGCCAGCCACGCCCGTTGGTGACAAGTCAGTATGTTGGCACGGTTGGGAGGCACGGGCGTGTCCTGTCCGTGGTTGGTAAGTCAGTAGCTTCGCACCGTTGTAGGGCACGACCGTGCCATTTTGTCGGTGCCCGTGAGGGAGTGGTTGAGTCCGTAAATTCAAAATTTAGATGGGATTGATTCGTACCACATTTGCTATGTTAGTACGGAGATTTTAGTGGTCCACACGGCCATGGCCACGGCCCTGTGCAAGGCCGTGTGGCTTCGAAATCTTCACTTTTGTGTTAGTTTAAAAACTAAAATTTCAAAACTAAGAAAAGAAAAGAAACTAAAAATAAATGCGAAAGTAAATAGGGTTAATGCTCGGGTTGCCTCCCGAGAAGCGCTCGTTTATAGTCTCAAGCTAGACTTTCCTTGTATTTAAAATCAGGGAGGTTTAAAGGTTTGAATATCTTCCCTCATGCTTACAGTTCTATTTTCTTGATAAAGTTTAAGTTGAGAAGTGTTCACCTTAAAAGTGCCAAATGTTGGATTGCTTACCTCGACTATTTTGTGTGGGAAGATATTCTGTACCTTAAGAGGAATTTCGTCGTTTACTTTCAGGCCTGATGTGGTGATGTGAGGGTCGGCTTTGTCTAACAGTACCTAGTCTCCTATTTTGACGTGGTTTGACGTTCCTATGAGCTCTTCTGGTGGCTCCTTAGGTTTTACTTTGTGCGGTTCCTGTTCTTCTTTGATTTATGTTTTCTACTCTTTTAGTTTGTTGACCCTAAGGCTTTGTTCCTTATGTAGTTCTTCCTTGTTGGCTTGGGGTCTATGACTTGGCTCCAGTTTGTATCCTTGTGGTGTTTCCTGCGATGAAGGTTGCACAAATTGATTATCAACTGAATTGGCTTTCTTACCTTCATCGATTGTTGTCCTGGCCAAGTCAAGAGCTTGAAGACTGATTGATTCGTCACCTACACAAAGTATAAGTTCTCTTGTTGCAACATCAACTTTAGTCTTGGCAGTTGCTAGGAAGGGTCTTCCTAAAATTAAGGGGATTGAATTATCCTCATCCATGTCTAAGACAACAAAATCTACTGGGAAAACAAATTTATCGATTTTGACAAGAACATCTTCGATAATGACCCTAGGAATTCTAACAGTTTTATCAGCTAATTGAATACTCATCCTAGTTTGTTTGGGCTTCCCTAGACCTAGTCGTTTAAACAATGTATAAGGCATAACATTTATACTTGCCCCTAAATCAGCTAACGCATTATCAACATTTAGTCTACCAATTAGACAAGGAATAGTAAAACTCCCTGGATCTTTTAGCTTTTGTGGTAGTCTATTCTGTAGCATTGCTGAGCATGCTGCGTTTAATTCCACATGTGGTTCCTCGTCTAATTTGCGCTTGTTTGTCAAGAGCTACTTTAAAATTTTTTTTGAGTCTGGCATCTAAAAAAGAGCTTCAAGAAGAGGTAAGTTGATATGTAATTTCTTTAAAAGTTTAAGAAACTTACCGAACTGTTCTTCTGTATCATCTTTGTTTATTGCTTCGGGATAAGGTATGCGAGGTTGGTACTCCTTGATTACCGGTTTTGGATTTTCCCGTGTTACCTCTACTTTACCTTCTTCTACCTTGTTTTCTTGTATTGTGTTGGGTTCATCTAACCCTTTACTATCATGAGCTGTGATGGCTTGGATTTGCTCCTTTGGGTTAACCTCTGTGTTACTTGGTAGACGTCCTTGCGGTCATTCGGACATTAACTTTGCAAGTTGTCCGACTACTTTAGTGACTTCCCCTACTAACTTAGTAAGTTCCCCGACTCGGTTCTTGGTCTCTTCAACCGATGTTTGTTGAATTTTAAGTGTTTTCTCAGTATCTTGGAGACGATTTTCTGTGGCTGCCATGAATTTTGTCAGCATCTCTTCAAGGTTTAGCTTCTTCTCTTACGGATATGGCTGATTTTGGAAATTTTGAGGAGGTTGTTGTCTTTGATTTCCTTGATTTCCTTGACCTCCCAATGAAAAATTTGGGTGGTTGCTCCAACCTGGATTGTAAGTATTACTATAAGGATTATTATTGGATCTGAAATTATTACCTATATAGTTCATCTGTTCGCTCTCTGTGCTCGGTTGGTAGGGTGGGTACTCAGGATTCGCCATAGTTCCACCTGTGTCGCATTGCATGACTGGGTGTACCTGCGAAGAACACAAACTATCAAGCTTTTTATTCATCATCTCTATCTGTGTTGATAGTGTGGTCACTGCATCGAGGCTGTAAACTCCGACTGATTTTGTCAGTTTAGTCCTTGTAACTTGCCACTGATAGTTATTCAATGACATCTCTTCACTGAACTCGTAGGCTGCTTCAGGAGTTCTATTGTTCAGGGTTCCACCGATGGCTGAATCAATTAATTGCGTCGTTGAAGGATTTACACCGTTATAGAAGGTTTGGACTTGTAGCCATAAGGGTAAACCATGGTGTGGACATCTTCTCAAAAGATCCTTGTATCTCTCCCATGTGTCGTATAATGTTTCTAAATCCATCTGCACAAAAGAAGAGATATCATTCCGTAATTTGGCCGTTTTGGTCGGTGGGAAATATTTCAATAAAATTTTTTCGGTCATTTGCTCCCATGTAGTGATTGAACCTCGTGGTAACGAGTTTAACCACTGTTTAGCTTTATTCCTTAATGAAAAGGGAAATAACCGAAGACGTATGGCATCATCAGAAAGGCCATTTATTTTGAAGGTATCATAGAACTCTAAAAAATTAGCTATATGAGTGTTTGGATCTTCGTCCTGCAAACTATCAAATTGTTGAATCATTTGTATTGTGCTAGGCTTTAATTCAAAATTGTTAGTAGCTATAGCAGGCCTAACAATACTCGATTCTGCTCCTATTAAATACGGTTTAGCATAATCAAACATAGTACGTGGAGCATTATTTTCTCCCACATCATGTGATTGTGGATTATTCTCGTCCATCCCTTCAGTAGGTTTGGATCTGCCTTCTTGGTCTTCCTCTGTGTAATTTAGGACTCGCCTGATTTCTCTGCGAGTCCTACGAACGGTAGCTTCAATTTCACTGTTGTATACTAGTGGTCCTTTCGGGTTCCTTCTAGTCATAAACTAGAGGTACCTGCTAGGAGAAGAAAGAAAGAAAATTTAGCAAAATCAAAATTTAACCTAAAAAAATAAAAACAAAAGTAAATTGCAAAAATAAAAAAAATGGCTAAAGTAATAAAAATAGAGCTTTCTTAATATTTTAGTTCCCCGGCAACGACGCCAAAAACTTGATTGCTGAAATCAGAGTCTTAAAATTTATAAAGAGAATGATCGAACCTGCAAACTAACTCTGACAACGATTAAAGGCAAGTGTACCTATCGAACAGTAGTATAGCATAGGCAAGACCGGATTGTCGAACCCAAATGAACTAAAAGTTACTAATACTAACCTTCTTTTTATTATCTAGCCTAAAATAAGTGAAGTTGTTTAGATCTAACGACTACTGCTAAAGACACAAAGACAAAAAGAATGAATTGAGAAATAACTTGAGGGAAGACTCAGTTGATTTAAGACGATACCCTCAGGAAGAATCCACCTAGGCTTCACTTGTTATCTAACACTGAACCATATGATTTATTCACTTGATTTGGTCCGTTGGACTCCCTAATGTATATTAAACCCTCTCTCGAGGCGAATAATGTCTAACCCTAGGTTAATTAACAAAAATCTCTTTGTCACTTAATAACTCCCTAGAATAGTAGTAAATCTATTTATGGATTCCCATATTATGTTTCACCCTAATCCGGCAAAATCTCGTCACCCTATCTCTAGGCGCGCGAACGACTCCGCTTTAATTATGCTAGATCTATTCTTAAGCAGAGAGTTTTGCTCCTCCACCTTAGAACATCTGACTTGAATCAATATCCCAGAAACATTAACACAAGAATTAAGCGCACATAATTAATAACAAATCAAGTATTTATCTTGTAGTTCAGAAAATAATAACAAGATTCATCTAGGTTTTATCCCCTTCTGGTATCTGAAGGGTTTAGTTTATAATAAATAAAGAAAACATCTCAGAAGAAAAGATAAAACAAAACATAAGAAATCCCTAAAACTCCCTCAAGGAATTGAATGAGAGATTTGCCGTCTTGAGTAGAATCCCGGCTTCTAGAGATGGATCAACTGGCTATCTTCGAGTGATTCCCACAACTCTGACCTTTTCGGCTTGGCTCCTTGGCCTAGCTAACCGCCCCCCTCTCATGTAACACTTAAGGGTTTATATAGGCTCTTGGAATGTGTTTCTTCGCCCCAAAGTATCCAAATCTGAATGAAATTGCTTTTTGCCACGATAGGGACACGGCCATGTCACACGCCCGTGTGACTAGTCTTCAAGCCGTGTTCGGACTTCTTTAATGAGGCACGACCGTGTGACTCGGGGGTAAGGCCGTGTTCTAGATGATCAATGTGGCACGGTCGTGTGGGCTTAAGTCCAGGCCGTGTGGATTTCGTGATATGGCCCATTTATTCCATTTTGGGCCCGTTTTATGTTCTTTTCGTCCTCGTGTGCTTTCCTGGGTATAAGACATGAAAAGAAAGGATTAAGATCACCTTTTTATATCAATCGAGGCTTAAATCATCCAAAAGCATACTAAATGTAGGATTAAAATATGTTGCTTTTATGGTTTATCATTTCTGTATATTGTACTGAATTTTGTGTTTTATCTTTGGCATTTTGCACGCATTTTTATGTTTAAAAGGTGTCGATTCAGGTTCGATTGCGAAATTAGAGAGCTCGATATGGAAAACGAATTTCTTGATAAAGTGGAGGATAACGCGACTGTCTGAACTTGGTTAGAAACCACACAATTATAAAAAGGGTATAGTCTAGCTGCTAGGCATGTGTCAGAGTTATGGGATTATACTCGTATTAGCATTACGCAAAATAAACTTCAAGAGTTAAAAGCAATATGGGATCAGTGGGACGATGGGACCAAGAGGTTATTCTGTCACAGTTATGGGGATCTGCCGTACTTACTTGACATCAAGATGGACGAGCAGTTATTCCGAGCCCTCACTCAGTACTGGAATCCTGCGTTCAATTGCTTTACCTTTGGGAAAGTAGATTTGGTACCCACCATAAAAGAATAAACCACTCTACTGAATTGTCCGAAGGTTCAAGTTGATAGAGTCTGTTCGAGAGCTGCTTATGCCCTAGCCTTTTGGAAGAAGTTAATAGGCATTACGGGAATGAGTGAGCAGTGGATTATAGCTAGGATTAAGCAAAAGGGCAAATGTAAATACATCCCATGGAGGAATTTGAGGGATTTGATTCTAGCTCATCCAGATATGAAGAAGAAAGTTGATGTCTTTGCATTAAGTATCTATGGATTGATAATATTCCTTAGGGCTTTGGGGCATATAGACGAAGCAGTCACAGATCTCTTCGATTGACTAGGTAAAGGGGTTATGCCAGTACCTGCAATCTTGGCCCTAGACTTTTAGGTCATTGAATGCTTGTAGAAGATCTGAAGAGGGCAGGTTCGTAGGGTGCGCTCAGTTATTGTTGGTCTGGTTTCACAGCCACTTCTAGAAGATGGATAAAGTTTCTTATCGGGTCTTCTCTAATAATTATTCCCCGCTGAAAGAGATAGCAGCAACGCCAAGAAGAGACGACGTGTCAGAGGAAAATTGGATGGCACTTCTCCAAAACCTTCAGGAAGAAGATATTGAATGGAGAGCTCATTGGTTGGTGCCCAGTGAGATCCTGTTCCGATATGGAAGTTTTGATTGGGTCCCTTTGCTCAGAATTTAGGGAGCCATCGGTTATGCCCCTTTGCTGGTCTTAAGACAATACGGATTAAGGCAGTTCATACTGGTAACTCATGGTTTAGCGCAATGCTACTTCTCGTATAAGGGAGATAATTACAAGAAAAGGGTCAAGGAGATTTCCACTTCTTGGAACCAAACTTGCCGGATGAAGAGATTGTCTGTCGGTCGTATGACAATGCCTGAATACAGCGAATGGTTTAGCAAGAGGACTAATGATAATATTCTTGGGCTGAATTTAGAAGGTGCTCGATCTATGGAAGAATACTTGCAAGTTGTCCCATCAGAGCTAGAGATCATAAGACAGGACTTTGAAAAGAGAAGCTTTGAATACGGAAAAATATTGAGCAACTGATGGAAGAAAAAATGCACTTGAGATTAGACGTGAAAGTGCAAAACACAGAGACAGAAAAGTTAAGAAAAGGAAAAAACAAGGTCGAAGAGGATCTGGATAATTTAAAGACAAACTATAAGAGGATGCGTCTATCGATGAGAACTGCGGGACTAGGGAAAACTTCAGAGCAGTGGTGACAGGAAATTCAAGCAAAAAGAACCAAAGCTGATCAGTGGAAGAGAAGTTTCCAAGAGGCTCAAGCTCAGAGAAATGCTTTAGAGAGGAGTATATCAAAAGCCCAAAATGATAAAGGGGAATTAAAGGCCAGAGTGGCGGAGCTTGAAAAAGCACTTTACCAGTATAGAAACCGTAATTTTGTGGTTGAGCTGAGAACCAGTTTGAACAAAATTGAAGAAATGAAAGGAAGAATAGAAGAGCTTGAGTCTGCTTTACACGGTTGTGAGCTTCGGGTAGAACTTCTCGAAGTAAATGAGGAGCGCTGGAAGAGTCAACTTCATCACTCTCAGAGTCAAGTTAGAGATCGAGATTACATTATGGGAGAAGTCGTAGCTCAGGTCCGAGAAGTAGCTGACCATCTGCAAGCCTTGGCAGTTCAGGCCGACACGCTAAATGTGAAGCACGAGTTGGAATCAGTCAGGGGACAGGAGCTAGCTTTGTTACTTAGGAAGATTAAAACTCTGAGCATTAGGGCAAAGACGTATTTGTAATCTGCTTTATGTAAAGAGTTTTATTTTCTAATAAATTTTTCTAAATGGAATTGAGTCGGAATCGACGTCTTTTGCATTTCATGCATCTGTATTGCATTGTATCATATGCATTAAAGTTCACTAAAAGTTTCTAATTAAAAATTATTTCAGTAACCTGGAAACCGGAAAAACTTTACCAAATACACATCCTTACGATACAAGAAAAAAGACTAAAGCAATGGATAAAAGACTAGAAAGGTTGGAACAAATACAAAAAGAGATGCAAGAACAGATGCAAGCACAAATGCAGGAGTAGCTGGTTAAGATCCAACAGGACATGACAGACAAAATGATGGAATCTCAGAGAAATATGATGTCTCAAATGACTCAGACGACGCAGCTGTTAAATGGACTGATGGATAAAGGAAAGAGCCCCATGGTTGATACAGAGGAGAATATTGAGTGTCCTCAACAACCCCTGGTTTTACTCCACCACATACACAGGCATAACCCAGGATAAATCCACAAAGGCCATCTGTCACTATCAGGCTACAACAATTTCAGGCCGAAGCCTTGATACCAATAAATTTTCAAGCTGGCTCAAGCTCGAACCCAGGCAATGATTCTAATAATCCAATTGCTCCCGATTTGGATGAAATGATAGAAGAGGAAAAAGCAAAGATGGAATCACAAAAACAATTGGAGGAACGATGTAAGTGGTTGGAGGAGAAGTTTAAAGCAATGGGAACCACTAATTACCGTTGCGGGATTGATGCAAAGGATTTAAGCTTGGTCCCAGATCTAGTCTTCCTGCCGAAGTTTAAAACTCTAGATTTTGAAAAGTACAATGGGACTAGCTGTCCTGAAGCGCATTTTACGATGTTCTGTCGATGAATGGCGGGATACGTTAATAATAACCAATTGCTAATTCACTGTTTTCAGGACAGTCTGGCCGGGTCTACGGCCAAATGGTACAATCAGCTCAGTCATGCCCAAATTAAGACATGGAAGGACCTGGCACATGCCTTCATGAAACACTATGGCCACGTGGCAGACATAGCTCCCGACAGGATCACGCTGCAAAATATGGAGAAGAAGCCAAGCGAGAGCTTCAGACAATACGCCCATCGATAGAGAGAGATAGCAACATAAGTTCAGCCACCTCTCCTGGAGAAGGAAACAACAATGCTTTTCATCAATACTTTGAAGGCTCCTTTCATTAATCACATGTTGGGAAGTGCTACTAAAAGCTTTTCTGACATCATAATGTCGGGGGAGATGATAAAAAATGTGATAAGATGTGGAAAGATTGAAGTAGGGGAAAGTGCCAAAAGACCAGCCCCGAGAAGGAGGGTGGATGAGGTGAATAATACGAGTATGTATAACAAGGGCCATTCAAGAGAGATAACGATGAGCCAGCCAAAAGCAACAACCACTAATCATCCGGGTCCCCTGAGACAAAAATCCATCACAAGGGTAAACACTGATAGGATACAATTCACACCTATAACCATGACGTATAGGGAGCTGTACCAGAACCTCTTTGATGCATATGTGGTGTCTCCTTTCTACTTAACACCGCTGCAACCCCTGTTTCCCAAGTGGTATGATGCAAACGCCCAGTGCGAATGTCATGCTAGAATCACGGGGCATTCGATTGAAAATTGCACCGCGTTCAAGAAAGTAGTCGAAAAGCTAATAAAAATGGGGATAGTAAAGTTTGACGACCCCCCGTACCAAATGTAGCGGGAAACCCCTTACCTAACATACTGATCAAGGAGTAAATGGAATAAACGCAGGTGAGGGCAGGAAAGTCAAATATGAGGTTGCAGAAGTCAAAACCCCACTGAGACAAGTTTGGAAGGAGATGGTGGAGAGAGGACTGATCGTATCGGAATCAAAAGAAAAGTTTGAAGGAAAGAGGAACCATTGCGAGTTCCATAATGAAGAAGGGCATGGGATCCAGGAATGTACTGAGTTCAAAGCTATAGTGCAAAATTTGATGGATAATGAAGAGATGGAATTTTACGAGAAGATAGAGGGATCAGAAGGACTGGAGGTCTATGCCTCAGATGAAGGATCAGTAGAGAAGGTCCAAAAGGGCAGCCGCCCAGTAGTGATCATCTCAAAGCCGAGAGTCAATGAAGCCATAACACAAGTAACACCGAGAGTCATAATTTAAAAAACCTATAGCTTTTCCTTACAAGGATAGTAAAAGGGTTCCTTGGAACTATGACTGTAACATGACGATTCCAGGAAAGAACCTAGTCGACACCTCAAAAGAGGGACAAGGAACGGGCTTTTACACACGCACTGGGAAGCATTACGATACACCAGTTGCAACAATTGACTCTATTAAAGGAAAATTTGTGATGGAGAACACGGCTGAGGCTGAATCACTTGTCAATGAGCCGGTGGCTGAGAAAGAGGCCAAAGAATTCCTTAAGTTCCTAAAGCATAACGAGTATAGCATCATAGAGTAACTGCACCAACAACCAGCTCGCATATCAGTACTGGCCTTGCTTTTAAGCTTGGAAACCCACCGCAATGTATTAATGAAAGTATTAAATGAAACTTATGTCACAGAGGACATCACGGTCAACAAGCTCGATCGTCTGGTCAATAACATCACTGCTGATAATTTCATCTTCTTCAATGATGATGAAATATCGCTGGAGGAAGGGGATCTACAAAAGCCCTGCACGTTACCACTTGATGCAAGGGATACATATTACTAGGAGTCTTGATTGACAATGGTTCAGCATTAAATGTTTTGCCCTTGTCCACATTAAATAGGCTGCCACTGGATAGTTCTCATATGAAGCCATGCCAGAATATAGTAAGGGCACTTGATGGCACAGAGAGAGGGGTAATGGGCAGAATTGAAATACCACTTTTGATCGGCCCTAACACATATGAAGTGGATTTTCTGGTAATGGATATCAAACTTTCCTATAACTGTCTCTTGGTGAGGCTATGGATTCACTCAGCTGGGGCTGTTCCATCTACATTACACCAAAAGTTGAAGTTGGTGACAGAAGGTCGACTAGTGACCATAAATGCAGAAGAAGACATCATTGCGACCGTGACCAATAACGCGCCGTATCTAGAGGCAAATAACGAAGCGATCGAATGTTCTTTTCGATCATTTGTAAATGCCACATTCGTCGTCGAAGGAAACAAGGTCCCGATACCTAAAATATCCAAGACTACAAAAATGGGCCTGCGATTAACTGTTGGAAAATAAGCCATATTGAGGAAAGGGTTCGGGAGATACCTCCAAGGAAAGGTTAAGGTACCGGTTTTAAAAGACAAATGAGGCTGCTTTGACTTAGGGTTAAGCCAGACGTGAGACAAAGGAAGAAGGAACTCGAAAAGAAGCAAAAGAGGAGAAGAACACGGTTGAGCGGGAAGGAAATTAAGTGGGAGCAGGTGATTTTTCCCCACATATCCAAGACCTTTGTATCTGGAGGAATCATTTACCCTGAACGAGAGACATTGGAAAACTTGTACATCAATGCCACATCCGAGGAAAGAACCAGAAGAAGAAACTTGTCAGATATCCACCCCTTTGAGCCAGAGAGCGTTCTAGACAATTGGACTGCGGAGGAGATTCCCATAGTGTTTAAAACTATTTCAGAGTAATGTCCCAGAACACTTATTGCTCTAGGCCTAGGAGTAATAAGCATCCTTTTGTGAAATAGGCCTATGGCCCAAAGTCTTTAATTCAATGAAAATGCATCTTTTGAGCAAATACCCTTTATTCTTTCCAATTCATCCATAATCATATATTCTTTTATTCCTCACTCATGATCATACTATACGAATAATTATTCTTAAATTTGTTCATTTTCTTTTGTACATTCCTTTGTATCTACAATAGGACCCCAGATATCAATGACACGAGTAACGCTGATAGGGAATTAGAACCTCCTTTTGAGCAAGATACGTGTTTAGAAAGATCCTAGGACTTTGAAGATGATGAAGAATGTGGCTTACCTCCAAACTTGTTAAGAATAGTAGAATAAGAGGAAAAAAAATTCTACCTCATGAAGAAACGATAGAGGTCGTGGCCTTGGAAGAAGGAAATGTGGTGAAAATTGGGACATGCATAACCAAAGAAATGAGACGAGACCTCGTAAATTTATTTCAAGAATTCAAAGATGTCTTTGCATGGTCATACCAAGAAATATCGGGGTTAAGTACTGACATTGTTGTGCACTGCCTCCCCATAAAAGAAGACTGCAAACTGATTCAACAAAAGCTCCGGAGAATGAGGCCCGGCATTGTGCTCAAAATAAAAGAAGAGGTCAAAAAGTAATTTGACGCAGGTTTCTTGCAAGTGGTTAAATACTCGGAATGGGTAGCCAATATCGTCCCCGTCCCTGAGAAAGATAGGAAAGTACGAATGTGTGTAGACTACAGGGATCTGAACAAGGCTAGCCGGAAAGACAATTTCCTGTTACCTCATATCGACACCTTGTGGACAATACAGTGTGTTATTCACTGTTCTCCTTCATGGATGGCTTCTCAGGATACAACCAGATAAAGATGCATCTTGAAGACATGGATAAAACGACATTTGTAACTATGTGGGGAACACTTTGCTATAAGGTGATGCCATTTGGACTAAAAAATGCGGGGGCAACATATCAGAGAGCCATGGTAACCCTATTCCATGATATGATGCACAAGGAAATTGAAGTTTATGTCGACGATATGATCGCCAAATCTCGAACTGAAAAAGAGCATGTGCAAGTCTTGAGGAAATTATTTTTGAGGTTGAGGAAATTCCAGCTAAAGCTTAATCCAGCAAAATGTACCTTCGGAGCCAAGTCAGGGAAACTGTTAGGATTCTTAGTCAGTGAAAAGGGGATTAAGGTTGACCTAGACAAGGTCAAAGCTATACAAGAATTTCCCTCACCGCGCATTCAAAAAATGTTCGAGGTTTCTTAGGAAGATTAAATTACATTGCCCGGTTCATTTCACAACTAACTGAGAAATGTGACCCCATATTCCATCTTCTTAAAAAACATAATCTAGGTGTATGGGATGAGGAGTGCCAGAAGACCTTTGACAAAGTGAAGCAATACCTGTCCAATGCCCCAGTATTGACGCCGCCTAATCCAGATAAGTAATTAATCCTCTATTTGACAGTACTTAATAATTCAATGGGATGTGTGCTTGGCCAACACGATAAGTCAGGAAAGAAAGAAAAGGCAATATACTACCTTAGTAAAAAGTTCACTGAATGTGAAACAAGGTACTCTCCAATCGAGAAACTGTGTTGTGCCTTGGTCTGGACAACTCGGAGATTGAGGCAGTATATGTTGTATCATACGACTTGGCTCATCTCAAAGCTAGACCCTCTGAAATACATGATGGAGTCGACTGTTTTGAACAGAAGGATGGCCAGATGGCAAATTATGCTTTCAAAATTTGACATAGTTTATGTGAACCAAAAAGCGGTAAAAGGGAGTGCAATAGCGGATTTTCTACTAGTGGAGCTCTGGAAGATTACGAGCCTTTGGACTTTGATTTTTCTAACGAAGATCTAATGTATGTGGCAACCACCAAAAAAGGTACTTCAGAAAATCGTCCTTGGAAATTGAACTTTGAAGGGGTATCAAATGCTGTGGGCAATGGAATTAAGGCGGTTCTGGTATCCCAAATGGAGATCATTATCTATTTACTTGTAAATTGGATTTTGATTGCACAAATAATATGGCAGAATACGAAGCTTGTATTATGGGTATCCGTGCCATTATAGAACATAAAATTAGGGTACTGGAGGTATATGGAGATTCTACACTAGTAATTTATCAACTCAAAGGGGAATGGGAGACAAGAGATCTCAAGCTAGTCGACTACAAAAGATTGGTCCAAGAATTGATCAAGGAGTTCGATGATATCACTTTCAGTTATCTGCCAAGAGAAGAAAATCAGATGGCTGATGCTTTGGCCACCTTGGCTTCCATGGTTCGAATAAACAAAAAGGAGGATATGAAACCTATCCAAATAAGTATTTATAAGGCCCCGGCCCATTGCTACAATGTTGAAGAAGAAGAGGAGAATGATCACCCGTGGTACCATGATATACTACAATACGTGAAAAATCACGAATACAAAAGAAGAAAGGATCAAGTACTACTGAGGTGTGTGGACGCCGCCGAGGCTAAGAAAATCCTAGAAGAAGTCCATGAAGGTGTCTGTAGAACACATGCCAATGGTTTCATGATGGCTAGGAAAATCATAAGGTTTGGGTATTATTGGTCTACCATGGAAAGAAATTGCATTGATTATGCCAAGAAATGTAATAAGTGCCAAATTTATGGGGACAAGATTCATGCACCACATTTACCTCTACATATTATGACCTCCCCATGGCCTTTCTCCATGTGAGGCATGGACGTCATTGGACCAATCTCGCCAAAAGCTTCCAATGGACATCGGTTCATCTTCATGGTAATCGACTACTTCACCAAGTGGGTAGAGGCTGCTTCATATGCTAATGTGACAAAATTAGCAGTCAGCAAGTTCTTAAAAAAGGAAATCATGTGTCGATATGGAATGCCTGAGAGGATCATATCCGATAACGCGTTAAACTTCAACAATAGCATGATCACAGAGGTCTGCAGGTAATTCAAGATCAGACACCACAATTCGGCACCATATCGTCCAAAAATGAATGGTGCAGTGGAAGCGGCTAATAAGAACATCAAGAGGATAGTGGGGAAAATGGCTGAGGCTTACAAAGATTGGCACGAGAAGTTATCATTTGCCCTTTTCGCCTATCGAACATCGGTCAGAACCTCCACTGGGGAAACTCCTTTCTCTTTGGTTTGTGGAATGGAGACAGTTTTACCCATCGAAGTCAAAATTTCGTCCCTTTGAGTCTTGTCCGAACTGAAGTTGGACGAAGCATAATGTATCCAGGCTCAATATGATCAGTTGAATTTGATTGAAGAAAAGAGGCTAAGGGCTATCCGTTATGGTCAAATGTACCAAAAGCGATTGATGCGAGCGTTTGACAAAAAGGTACGCCCAAGAGAATTTCATGAGGGAGACTTAGTTCTGAAAAAGATCCTTCCCATACAAAAGGATTTCAGAGAGAAATGGATGCCAAATTGGGAAGGACCTTATGTGGTGAAAAACTTATCCAATCCTATAAATTCGGATGCAATCAAAAAGTATTATACTTAAAAAGGGAAAAGAGGCCAAAGTGAAAACCCGAAAAGGGTGCTTTGGGACCTTCTCAAAAAAAAAAAATGGAGAGGCCAAGGTGAAAACCCTCAAAGGGCGCCTTGAGACCAAAGGGTTTTTGAATCGAAAACCTGAAAAGGGCGATTCAAATTGCAATCAAAGAGAGGGCATGCGGTGATCTTGCTATACCTGAATTAAGAAGGATGAGAGATGTTATGTCTTGGGGCATCGACAGAGTACTCTTGATCTCCTAAACACATATCAAGCTTAAAATGGTATTCAAAAAGTCCGTACAGAGAAGCTCAGGTTGTGGTATCCAGGGCACCTATTTCTTCTCCCCATCATTTTTATTCTAGTAATGTTTGCTTTCTTTAATTCACATATTCTTGTTAGATTCTTTCTGACAAATTCCATTATTAGGGTCACTTTCAAGCATTTTGTATTGAAGTAATGATTAATGGACTAATAATACTTTCACAAAAGGAGTTTTGCATATTACTCTGAAAACTTCTAAATAATACGAGAACCTGAAACAGAACTTTTATTTAGAACTCACCGAGCCTAAGGGTTGGAAATGTTTGAGAAGGAAACATAAATAGTGACTTTTTCCTTAAGACTTTCTATCAAAGAATGTCGGTTGAACAAGAAGACAGGATACCACGTTAGTGATACGACCTGGTAGAACAATCAGCAATGACAATCCCCAAGCGTTTAAAAAGGGATCATTATCATGAAATTTTGCATTCATGCAAAACACATTTAGTTAGGAGCATTTGATTCATTCCGATCATGGCATCCTAATCATCATACTAGGAGCATTTGATTCATTCCGATCATGGCATCCTAATCATTATGCATAGGCATAAATCCACAAATTGATTCTACAGATCATGTTCTCCCAAAGGACGATGCAACAAGATCGACGAATACACGGATCCTTTACCTCTGAAGTTGCAGCAGGTTGGATTGAATTTACCATAGCAAGTCTTATCTCCCTGAAGTTGTAGCGGAGCAGACTGAAGATAGCGAATCTTATTTCCCTGAATTTGTAGTGGAACAGATAGAAGCTATAAATAAACAGGTCTTATCTCTCTGAAGTTACAGTAGAGCAGATCAAAACAAACCTTATCTCCCTGAAGTTGCAGTGGAGCAGGTTGAAGTTGTAAGTCTTATCTCCCTAAAGTTACAGTGGAGCAGACTGAAGACAATTAATCCTATCTCCCTGAAGTTGTAATGAAGTGGATTAAAACAACAAATCCTATACCTCGGAGGTTGCAGTAGTGGAACAGATTGAAGCTATAAATAAACAGATCTTATCTCTCTGACGTTGCAATAGAACAGATCAAAACAAACCTTATCTCCCTGAAGTTGTAGTGGAGCAGGTTGAAGTTGCAAGCCTTATCTCTCTGATGTTGCAGTGGAGCAGGTTGAAGTTGCAAGTCTTATCTCCCTGAAGTTGCAGTGGAGCAGACTAAAGACAATTAATCCTATCTCCCTGAAGTTGCAGTGGAGGGGATTAAAACGACGAATCCTATACCTCTGAAGTTGCAGCAGTGAAGTGGATCAAAACAACAAGATGCAGTGGACTGGAATGAGGCTACATGAAGAATAGGAGCACCGAATAATCAAGAATCAGCGGATCCGGGCAAATTTGGACCTTCTCTATGTCTTTGCTCTATTCCCGTTACACAACAACGAGCAAAGAGGGGCAGCTGTAAGGCCCATAATTTGCCCGGGCCCATTTTACAATCAAACAGACAAAAACACTAAGACCCAAAACCAAACCCACCTGACCCAAACAAACCAAAAACATTAAGCCTAAACCTAAAGGCCCAATTAGCCAACCCAAATCAGAAAAAGAAACAGGCCTTCTGCCTATTGACCAGACGTCTGCCAAAGCCTGCCATCGCCTCAACAGCATCGCCCTCGCCACTTGCACCTGCAAAGAATAAAGGAGAAATGATAGAAAGCAAATGAATGTAAAAATTTAGGCTATAAAAACCGATTGAATTTCTTTGTAAAGAGGACTTTTTTTCCTTTCGATTATCAATCAAACACAGAGATTCACACAGAAGAACAAAATCAGATATTAACAAGCATCGATTAAACACAAAATAAACCATTAAAAATCCAAAACAGAGGCTAAAAAAGAGGTGAATTTTTTATTACTTTCGAATACTGTTTTCTTTTTTTTTTCCTTTCCTTTTCAGCATATATATCAATATACACCCATATCATCTTTAAAAATAAAAAAAAAAATTTTACCCTTTTTTGGGCTCTGGCCGCCATACACGGCGGCGCCGGTGACGAAGCCTGCGGTGGAGACCGACCGAAGTGGCGCTGGATCCCCTGGATTTGCAGAGAGAAAAAAACAAAGGGGTTAGGGTTTTTTTTTAAAAAGCAGCTGAAATGAATTTTTTGGTATATTTTTACTTATATACACAACATAAAACGACGCCATTTTGGTCGGCATCCATAAGCCACAAAAGACGTCGTTTTTGTGCCGACCCGTGCGATCCGACCCGCTCCAACCTCAGGATCCGTGTGTTTTTCAAAAATGGGGAATTTATGCGCGCAATCCCTCCGCCTTTCCTGGTTTTACAATCAAGTTTTCAATTTTTTTAATTTTGCCCCGAAAGTCAGTTTGGTTTTTAATCGAGTCCTTGCCTATGCTGCGCGTTTTGGGAGGAAAGGGTTATTGCCCTTTTTAGTCCCCCATGTAATTCGCGCGTTTCAAATTGGCCCTTTCCTCCTTACTTTATTTCGAATTTACCCCAATAATCCACTTTTAATTCGATTTTAGTTCCTTTTTAATTATTTTAATTATTTTACTATTAAATTCATTACTTTTAAAATTATTATTATATGTATTATTATTATATGTATTATTATATGTATTATTATTTATGTTATTATTATTGTATTTATTATTGTTGGTTAATATTAATTTGTATTGTTATTTTAATATTATTAGATTGTATTTAATAATTGTTTTAAGCATCATTCTCAACATTATTTTTCGCTATTTTGTTATTTATCATGTTTATTTTTGTGATTATTATTATTATTATACTCACTATTATTACTTATTTTATTTCTAATATCATTACTACATTATATTCGTTTGTATACGTTATTATTATATTTATTATTTATTATATTCCATATCATTATCATTTTATTGCACTTTTTACTATTACTAATATGCTACTATTATCGTTAATTAACATATTATTTTCATTTTATTATTATCTATATTATTATTCTTACTTTGTTATTATTATTAACTTATTAATATCACCTGTATCAGTATGTTATCTGCATTTCATATCATTATTTTATTATTATTCTTTTCACGCGTAACATCGTAATTTCACATTATTACTTGTCACATTAACTTTTACCCGATACATCAAGTTTTCAAATAATCGATATTTCGTATTAAAGATTCGAGAAAATCGTGCCCTAACTTACTGGGTTCCAGTTTTTCTCATTCAATCTGAATAAACAGAATATCCTTTTTAAAATCGGAATACAAGTTTTGAATAAAATACTTGTTCTCGAAAATCGAGGTGTTGTGCTCTAACTTACTGGCCACGACATCTAGATACTCCGAGATAAGTTTTTAAAATAAAGGCAATATTCCGTATTTGGAATTTCGGGAAATCGAGCCCTAACTTACTGAGTTCCGGTTTCTCATTTGACAAATAGCGGAATATCCTCCTCAAACTTAAATTCGAATTTTAAATCAAGAGACAAGCTCAGTTTCGGGAATCCAAAATGTCGTGCCCTAACTTACTGAGTATGACATTTTATGTCTTCGAAATAAGAGGGTCTTATCATCCATTTTGATTTGTTCAAATTTTAAAAATAAAATAGGATCGTATTTTCAAATCTTTTTGAATTTTCGGTATTAAGACATTAAATAATCAATTAGGTACCAATTTTGGGCGTATCAAGGGTGCTAACCCTTCCTCGTGCATAACCGACTCCCGAACCCGTTTTCTGAATTTCGTGGACCGAAATCGTTGTTTTGATAAATCAAATTATTTACTAAAAATAACCGTTTTATGAGGTGACCCGATCACACCTCAACAAAAAGGATTGGTGGCGACTCTCGTTTTCCATTTCATTTTTCAAAATACTAAGTCGACCTCGTTTTTCAAAAAAAAAATGGTTATGACATCCAGTTCTCTCTTAAAGACCTAGAAAGGTTGAGTTACTTCCTAGATATTGAGCTTAGCTATATACCAGATGGGATTTTCCTTAGCCAAAAGAAGTACGTACTTGATCTTCTTACAAGGGCATCCATGGACAAGTCAAATGACTCACCTACGTCCATGACAACAACTTGTCATTTAACAGCTAATGAAGGTACTCCAGTTGAATATACAAAGTTGTACAGAAGTATAGTTGGTGCCTTACAGTATGTCGCGATTACCAGACCAGATATAGCATTTTTGGTTAATAAGGTTTGCCAATTCATGCACAAACCATCAGACCTGCACTTTAAAGCTGTCAAACGAATTTTGCGATATTTGAATGAGACCTTGGATTATGGCATAAAATTCACTTGGAGTCTAAAATTTCTACTTGAAGGATTCTTAGATGCTAGTTGGGAGTCCGATAGTGATGATCGTCAGTCAATGTCCAACTACTATGTTTTTCTTGGAGGCAATCCTATCTCCTGGAGTTCTAGAAAGCAGCGGGTGGTCTTGCGTTCTACAGCTGAGGCAGAGTATAGAAGCCTTGCTCATGTCACTGCTGAGATGGTTTGGATTTAGTCATTGTTGTTTGAATTAGGAGCTTCTACTAAGGGCAAAGCGTTGGTATGGTGTGATAGCTCAACTGCTGTGGCAGTCACAGGAAATCCTGTAATGCATTCAAAGTTTAAGCACGTTGAACTAGATTTGTTCTTTGTGCGAGAGAAAGTTGCCCAAGGATTGTTCCAAGTTGGGCATGTTCCAAGTCGTGAAGAAATTGCAAATGTGTTGACAAAACCATTATTTGCAGGGCCGCTCCACAAGTTTAGGAATCGGCTCAGTATTATCACCCGTGATGTTGAAGATACAGAAAAGAAGTCGAGCAGCACGGAGAATGTTAGGAATAACGATTAGATAAACATAAGTTGGCTAAAAAGGGTTAGTTGTGTAGTAGTTAATAGTTAGTTATTCAGTTGGTTAGTTAGAGTTAGCCAGCTGACTATTACTTTCTAAATTGTATTAAATACTCCTCTCTCTTCATTAATGAAGCAAGTTAGTAACGTACTTACCATGATCTTGATACAGACTTTAGCCTCAAATGATACCGAGTATTTATAAAAAAGAGATCCTGAAAATGGCTTTCAGGTCAAGATGTTGACTGTTGAGCAATTTATGGTAATAATAAACTTTCTTAAAAAGGTGAACTTCAAGACACCTACCAATAGCGATAGTTCTGTAACAATGAAAAGTACTGATGGTATATAGAATTGAAGCGATCTCACTGGACAACAAACAATACTTCTTACGAAGGAAACTCAATTATCCTGTAACATTCAACCTGCAATCTCATTAGGGGAAAATGATACTACTTACAAACAAGCCTTGTAGAAGAATGGAAGTGAAACTGGTATTTGTTTATTCATGTATTCAAACAAACCCCATAACTAATATCCACTCCCAGTACCTCCCCCCTTTTTACTTCCCAATTCAATACAAAAACTGCTTTAATGCTGCTTGCAGTTGCCTTCAGAGACACAGGGTAAATTCTTAGAAGAGAAGGTCGCCCTACCCCACTCATTACCATCTCTTCTCTGAAAGATGAGTCAAGTAATAAGCAACTACTCTGAAACCATGACTCACAAACTATCAAAGAAGCTAAAGAATGAGTGCTTTATCTGGTGCCAGCGGAGGAAACTGCTTTCAACGAGATAGAAGATATAAGCATTTGGATTTGAGTCAAAATGAATATAGAGGCAGTTTAAGAACCTTGAATTTGTTCTTTACTTTCATTGCAGCTCGACGAATCCCGTGAAAAAAAAGCTGTTTTTCTTTTCTTCTCTTCAGGATTCATGCGCATTCTATCTTCTTCTAGTTCACTTTTCTTTAGAAGAAAGAAAAAAACAGTAGGCAACAGTGGCTGCATCTTATGGTAAATTGATGAACCCTCAGGTTGCTTGGTTTGCAAGTATCAATTATATTAATAGAAGGTCATGTCAAGCATACATGTACATAAAATTAAGAAGAAAAATAAAAAGAACGCTTGAATAAAGTTCTATTCCTAATCGATGAACTCGTATTCTTTAGAACCATAACCAAAATTTTTAACTGTAAATGAAGAAATAGCATTATAAAACTGCCACAAAGCGTGCATAATTAAAAACAAAGTTAAACAGTTGACTAGTGGAGTTCATTTTCCTTTTGCTGAATAAACAAGTAGTTTAATGTAAGGAAGTCAGTTTAATTCCTTCAATTCATAACTTGCAATCGATTCAATATCACTGTTATCTATAATTGGATAGGTTAATCAGAACTGTCTTGTGCAATAGCAGATATTCCAGAGTTACCTTCTACACTGTCACTGTCTACTCTAGATTTGTGTTGAGGAACAAAGGCACACAACGATGCCTTATAAGAATATGCTTTCTCTTGAAGTTCCAAAGCACGCTCTAGCATCAACTCCACTTCACCCGTCTCAAGCCGTGAATTTCCCTCTCGACAAGTACAAGAATAGGCGATGTCGATGAAGATAAAAAAACACTCTGTCGCCATCTGCCCCATGAAATATAGATCTATGATACTACAAAGGGTTCCATCTAAAATTGACTGACGGGCCCAATAAGCTAGATGACATTCATTCTCGTTCAAACGCTGGCGATCGATTGGCTTTCTAGCATACAGCACTCCGAATAAAACAATGCATATCTCCAGCATCTGCTTCCATGGAAGCGGATCATACCCAGAACCACAGAGATGAGCACATAGTGTCCCATTTCTCATGTATTAATACACAACTATTATCTCGCACTTATCATTGCAGAACCCTATAAGAGGTACTATATGTTGGTGGTGAAGATGGCAGAGCAACAGCAGTTCAGTTTGGAATTCATTAAATCCTTGTGATGACTCTGGATCCAAGCGTTTGACAGCAGTAATCAAGTTCCCATCATTGAAAAACCCTTTGTATACAATGTTGGTAATGCAAAGAAATTGAAAAAAGAAGAAGAGAGGATACTCTGTTAAATTTTAGTGAAAGCTTTATTTGAGTTATTTCCCTGAAGTTCAATAAATTCTATTTTTCATGAGTAATTCTATTTTTCATGAGTACTTGTAGTACAAATTTGTGAGATTATAATTGCATGCTTTTTGAAAATTATAATTCAAATTTGTGACCATGAATTTTTCATTTTTGGATTCTCTTAGAGAAAGTCGACTTTCCGTACTAGAAAGTCTTAGTTTTCATCTTGTGTTTGGTTTTTAAATAGAGCTCATTCTTTAAGTATCCGAGAGTTCAATAATAGCGTAGAAGACCATTGCTTGAAAGCTAGAAGTATTTAGACACTATATCTAAATCCAGGATTAAACAAATCTCCCTAACTCAAAAATACAAGTACTAAATTTGGTGAAATTTATTACTATAGATATCATAATCAATGTCCAGTTTTGTGAAAAAATCTAAAATTTATCTGTGCAAATAAAACTATTTTCCATAACTTGTTTTTCCAACAATTACACCCCTTTTGCTAGATCATAAAAAATCTATACTTCGTGCTGGATATTCACTTAGTACTTTCAGCTTAAATTTTTCTTAAAATTCTTCTTTTCATGCTTCCTAAGGAAGCTTCACTCCTAAATGTTGGAAAATTTAGACATCACATATATAATAAGGATAATTACATGTTATTATTTACTATCATGATAGGTTAGCCCAAATTAAAAGTGATCTAATTTGGTTAAAATTTTATTAGGCTTTAATTATTAAATAAAGTATGGGTTAAATATGTGTAGATACTCTTCTAATCAAATTCTAATTAATGATGGGCTAATTAGAATTTGATTAGAACTAATATGCCAAGGTTATAAATATTAGGGTTATGGTTCCCAAATTATACACAAGATATCTTTTCTAATATCCCATCATTAGGAAAGAGAGAGAGCAAATATTCTCTGAATTTCTTGTGTGCTAATTTGGAAGATCAAATACCCAATATTCAGTAAAACTTCAAGGAATTCATGGATTCAGGTAAGGTTCCGCATTTAGTTTTATTCTTCATTTATTCATGATGATTTGACATGATAAATCCTGGTTTATTCAGTTTTATTTTAGATTTATTTTACAAATCTAACACTAAAATGTCATGTTTGATTGGAAAATAACTCATTCATTCGAATACATATCTCCATTCAAATGGATTTGTGCCAATAGTTGATCTGTCATCTTAGGTTCATCAAATATTATGTTTTGAATATTGCAAAAAGCTTTATCAATCTCAAAAATTCTTAATAACAACGATTCTAGCAATGCTTACTACAATGGCAACCATAAATAAAAATAGAACACAACAAGAGAAAAACAATTTCTCTCATCCTTCTGTTTTTTAGATTCTGTTGTTCTGCAAAAGTACACAAGAGGAAAATTTTGTCTAAGAGATTGGGTTTTAAGCAAGACCATCTATTACCCCTCAATGTTGACTAGGGCGAATTTGCTTCTAAAACAATGGTTCTTCCACAACACAATTATTTCTTTATTTGTTTACACTCAATTTGGTTTCCTATCAACGCTAACAATTTTATTTTGTAGTAGATATTTCCAACACACAAATCCAAAACCACATACACTGATAATTAAATCTAGATCAAAGTTGTAGGTTTGCAGATTTTATCTCAGCTAGATAAAATCGGTGGCCTACTTCTTCAGGAAGAGCCAGTCTAGCCAGCTTCTCATCCCCCTCACTTAATTTCAATTTGAATTACCTGTTTCTTTCTTAAAGATACTGAAAAAACCTAAAAGAAAACACAGAGGATCTCCTATGTTGGAAGCAGATAAGCAGCAAAGGAGTTGGGAGGTGTAACTCTATACTTGATTGCTATTTGAGGTGTTAATATGTCTTTTTATTAGTCCTGTAGTGTGAAATGTACTTTAACGATGGTTCACCCGTTAGGTGGATGTTTGACACTTACCAAGGATGAAGAAAAGACTGACAAATAGGAGAATAACAGAAGAAACAAAAAATGTCTACTTATTTTATTGAAAATTCTAATATCTCAACAGAAACAAGTCTCAAGTCTTTTCTTAGCATTATTAGTTAAAATTTTTTGTGAGGGTTTAAAGGAAAGATGGTAGGATTCAATGTAAAAAGACCCAAACAAAAGAAACCTGCAGCGATAAAATTCAATTTAATGGTTCAACATTGGTGAGTGAAGATTTATGCGATATAAAATTAAAGAGTACAATTCATATTGAAAAGGAGAGTGCAGTAAAATTAAAGAGTACAATTCATATTGAAAAGAAGAATGCAGAGAAAGAGAGAACCTATTCAAAAGAGATGAATGAATATGTTTTCACTAATCTTATCTTAAATTTGTCCAGTAGACTTGTATAGTTCTTTTAGAAATTTGTTCATCGCTTGAGAGGAACGCAATTAAACATTTCCACTTATGATAAAGATTTTTTCTTGTTCGATCAAAGACAAGAGTCGAGTACAAATCTTTTCAAATAAAGAGGAAGTGATACATGCACGAATGGATTGACATTTATTTTATTCAATTCACCATAGTTGACAATTTTCAAGTTCAAAAAATCAGTCAACTTGCGGCGACTTTTTGGATGGGATCCAGACATTTTTTGGTTGATATCTCTTCATAGAGTTCGAAGAGATATATCTTAGACTTGAAACAAACTTTGAATCATATTGGCAGCAGCCCATCTTTGAAAAGTCAAAGATGGGGGCTGTGGAAAGTGTAGCAAGTTAGGCACCAAAAGTTGAAAGTTGAATTTGACATGGGATAATTGCAATTTTGGTCCATATTTGCATAGGTACTTTACAAGTTGATCCCTGAACCTCAACTATAAATAGGCCTAACCATTTCTCATTTTCTTCATCCCAATATTTGCCATTCTCTACTTAAGGCATTGTTCTCTCTCCCTATTTGTATATTTTCACTTGTAATTTTGGAGTGAAATATATTTGGTAGTGCCTGAGGACGTAGGCGAAATTTGCCAAACCTCGTTAAAATTCTGGTGTTCTTTATTATTTATTTTTCATATCTTGTGAGTGTGATTGTAGTTATTTATTGTGCTATTAAATTACGATAGAGGGATATTCTGGCTAGGAAAGATTTGGTACTTAAGTGATCCTCGTGATCCACCTCTCTTTCCTGGGAATTGAACTCAGTGTGATTTTTTAGTACAATAATTATACCCTTTTACACGCTTTCGCACAACAATTGGTACCAGAGCTAGATTTGTACTTGGGGAGTACGATCGTTTGCGATACAATTCACGTATATGACACTGTTCATGTATACAGTAGTTGGGATTGAGGAGAAAAATGGCACAACCATCGTTATCAGCAAGGGCTATGGTGACTAATGCAAAATTTGAAGTAGAGAAATTTGATGGTACCAATAATTTTGGTATGTGGCAATGTGAGATCCTGGATGTCTTATGTCAGCAAGAGCTAGATATAGCCCTTGAAGAAAAACCTGACAAGATGGATGACAAGGAGTGGGCCAAGATTAATAGACAAGCTTGTGGTACAATTTGTCTATGTTTGGCCAAAGAGCAAAAGTACTCTGTCATGAAGGAGGCATCAGCAAGGAAATTGTGGGATACACTCGAAGAAAAGTTTCTAACGAAAAGCCTTGAAAATAGGCTTTATATGAAAAAGAAACTTTTTCGATTCACGTATGCACCCGATGTGTCGATGAATGACCATGTGAACTCATTCAATAAAATTTTAGCAGACTTGCTAAATTTGGATGAGAAATTTGAAGACGAAGACAAGGCATTTTTGTTGTTGAATTCCCTTCCTGATGAATATGATCATCTTACCACCACATTGCTTCATGGGAAGGACACAATCACATTTGATGCAGTCTGTAGTGCATTGTATAGATCTGAGACTCGAAAGAAAGATAAAAGAGATCACAGAGATACAACTGCAGAAGTCTTAACAGCAAGAGGTCGTTCAAGCAGTAGCAAACCTGGTAGAAGGGGAAAGTCCAAAGGGAGACCCGCCAAAGATGAGTGTGCCTTTTTTCGTGAGAAAGGGCATTGGAAAAAGAATTGTCCTAAGTTACAAAAGGGCAAGACTATTTCTAATGCATGTGTAGCGGAGCATGATGAGGAGTCAGACTTTAGCTTGGTTGGCATGACAATGGCATGTCATACTGATGAATGGATTTTGGATTCGGGATGTACTTACCATATGTGTCCTAATAAGGACTGGTTTTCTAGTCTTAAAGAACTAGAAGGTGGAGTTATTTTTATGGGCAATGACAGTGCTTGTAAGACAATAGGAGTAGGTACAATCCAATTGAAGAATCACGATGGCTCAATCCAAGTCTTGACTGATGTTCGCTACGTACCTAGCTTGAAGAAAAATCTCATCTCATTAGGGGCCTTAGAATCTAAAGGGCTCAAAATCACTTTGAGAGATGGATTACTAAAGGTAGCAGCTGGGAATTTGACGGTGATGAAAGGCATAAGAAGAAATAACTTGTACTTTTTAAATGGAAGTACAATTATTGGATCAACATCAACAGTTTCTGCGAAAGATGCAGATTCAGAGGCTACCATGTTATGGCATATGCGATTGGGACATGCTGGTGAAAAAGCTTTGCAAACTTTGGCGAAGCAGGGCTTGTTGAAAGGTGCAAATTCTTGCAAATTGGAATTCTGTGAACATTGTGTTCTGGGCAAGCAGACGAGGGTAAAGTTTGGTTCAGCAATTCACAATACGAAAGGAATTCTGGACTACGTTCACAGTGATGTGTGGGGACCTACCAAAGTGGCTTCTTTGGGAGGTATGCACTATTTTGTTACTTTTGTTGATGATCATTCAAGAAAAGTATGGGTGTATCTAATGAAAAGAAAAAGTGAAGTATTGGATGCATTTCTGAAATGGAAGAAGATGGTGGAAACTCAGACTGGTCGAAAGGTCAAACAACTTCGATCAGACAATGGTACTGAGTACAAAAATGACCCATTTCTGCAAGTATGTCAAGATGAAGGCATCGTGCGACACTTCACTGTTTGGGATACACCACAGCAGAATGGGGTGGCAGAACGTATGAATCGAACTATACTGGAGAAAGTTCGATGTATGTTGTCCAATGCTGGATTGGGCAAGGAATTTTGGGCTGAGGCTGTTACATATGCGTGCCATCTAATTAACCGTTTGCCATCAGCTGCAATAAATGGCAAAACTCCTATGGAGATGTGGACTGGTAAATTTGCTACTGATTATGATTCTTTACATGTATTTGGTTCCACTGCATATTATCATGTAAAAGAATCGAAGTTAGACCCAAGAGCAAAGAAAGCATTATTCTTGGGTATAACTAGTGGAGTAAAAGGATACCGTCTCTGGTGTCCTGATACAAGGAAGATTGTCTTTAGCAGAGATGTGACTTTTGATGAATCAACCATGTTAAATGATTCACAAAAGGATGACAAAATCAGTAGTACTTTGCAGCAGGTGGAGCTTGAAAAGGTTAATAATGATCCAGCTAATATTGAAAGAACAAATGATGAAGAGGTTCCGACCCAAGAACTTCTACAGCAACAAGATACAATTGCATATAGGAGGCCAAGAAGAGAGATTCGAAAGCCTGCTCGCTTTGATGATATAGTGGCCTATGCACTTCCAATTGCAAATGATGATGCTCATTCTACTTACACAGAAGCAATAAGTAACCCTGATGGTGTAAAGTGGAAGCAAGCAATGAATGAAGAAATGCAGTCTCTTCATCAAAATAGGACTTGGGAGTTGATGACACTGCCCAAGGGAAAGAAGGCAATTAGATGCAAATGGGTATATGCAAAGAAGGAAAGATTTCCTAGTAAAAATGAAATTCGGTACAAGGCTAGATTGGTAGCAAAGGGTTACGCTCAGAAAGAAGGAATAGACTACAATGAAGTGTTTTCTCCAGTTGTGAAGCATTCGTCTATTCGAATTTTGCTAGCCTTGGTTGCGCAATATGATCTTGAACTAGTTCAGCTTGATGTGAAGACCGTGTTTTTACACGGTGATTTGGAAGAGGAAATCTATATGACTCAGCCAGATGGATTCAAGGTTGCTGGTAAAGAAAACTGGGTTTGCAAACTGACAAAGTCGCTTTATGGATTGAAGCAATCTCCGAGGCAGTGGTACAAGCGATTTGATTAGTTCATGAAAGGGTAAAGGTACACAAGAAGTAAATTTGACCATTGAGTGTATTTCCGGAAGCTACAAGAAGGAACTTTCATATACTTGCTCTTATATGTTGATGATATGCTAATAGCATCTAAGAGCAAAGTTGAGATTGAGAGATTGAAGACTCAACTCAATCTCGAGTTTGAGATGAAAGATCTAGGTGAAGCTAAGAAGATTCTTGGCATGGAAATATGTAGAGATAGAGCCCATGGCAGAGTTAGCTTGTCTTAGAAGCAATATTTGAAGAAGGTACTACAGCAGTTTGGCAGGAACGAGCAGACAAAACCTGTAAGTACCCCGTTGGCTTCTCATTTCAAGCTTTCTGCACAACTATCTCCTTCGACGAATACGGAACGAGAATACATGTTGCAAGTTCCATATTCTAATGCAGTGGGTAGCTTGATGTATGCAATGGTGTGTACAAGACCCGACATTTCACAGGCAGTTAGTATAGTGAGCAGGTATATGCATAATCTTGGAAAAGGACATTGGCAAACTGTGAAATGGATTCTACGGTATATTCAAAAAACCGTGGATTTTGGATTACTGTTCGAGCAGGATAATACACTTGGTGGAGGTGTTATTGGGTACGTTGATTCTGACTATGCCGGTGATTTGGATAAACGAAGATCAACCACCGGTTACGTGTTTACACTTGCTGGAGGACCAATAAGTTGGGAGTCTACTCTACAGTCTACAGTTGCATTGTCAACCACAGAAGCCGAGTACATGGTTGCTGTAAAGGAAGCTATTTGGTTACAAGGTATGGTTAAAACCTTGGGATTGGTTCAGGAGCATATTAACCTGTATTGTGATAGTCAAAGTGCTATTCATTTAGTAAAGAATCAAGTCTATCATGCACGTACAAAGCATATCGACGTACGATTCCATTTTGTGCGGGAAATTATTGATGAAGGGAAAATTCGTCTTCAAAAGATCAAGACTGCAGATAATCCTGCAGATATGATGACCAAGGTGGTAACAGGAACCAAGTTCGGACATTGTTTGAACTTGATCAATATCCTGCGAGTTTAACAGTTGAAGAAGGCACTATCAAGTATTGTTGGCAAAGGCAGAAAGAATTATGTGAAGATAAGATTATTCTAATCAAATCTTCAAGGTGGAGATTATTGGCAGCAGCCCATCTTTGAAAAGTCAAAGATAGGGGCTGTGGAAAGTGTAGCAAGTTAGGCACCAAAAGTTGAAAGTTGAATTTGACATGGGATAATTGCAAATTTGGTCCCTATTTGCATAGGTACTTTGCAAGTTGATCCCTGAACCTCAACTATAAATAGGCCTAACCATTTCTCATTTTCTTCATCCCAACATTTGCCATTCTCTACTTAAGGCATTGTTCTCTCTCCCTATTTGTATATTTTCACTTGTAATTTTGGAGTGAAATATATTTGGTAGTGCCCGAGGACGTAGGCGAAATTTGCCAAACCTCGTTAAAATTCTGGTGTTCTTTATTATTTATTTTTCATATCTTGTGAGTGTGATTGTAGTTATTTATTGTGCTATTAAATTACAATAGAGGGATATTCTGGCTAGGAAAGATCTGGTACTTAAGTGATCCTCGTGATCCACCTCTCTTTCCTAGGAATTGAACTCAGTGTGATTTTTCAGTACAATAATTATACTCTTTTACACGCTTCCGCACAACAAGTCACTTGAGTTCTTGTTCGCAAGCTCAAGTTATTACTGTTTTAATGAAAATTGCGCAAGCAGAATATCTGGACAAGATTATTATGAGAAATTACGAGTTTCAGGCTTCAATTTGAGTTTAAATCATATTGGGTTCGATTTTTAAGTTTAATTTTGGCTACATATTGTATCTATTAGATTTTATATTTTTATTGTTTATTTATTTCAAAATTTAAGATTTTTTACGTATTTTAAGCTGCTTAAAATTTTATATTTCTTAGTTAACAAGAAAGTTATATAATTAGCTAACCTATACAAAAGCCTCTTCATTATTGATTCACATACACCTTGATTGATAAAATTTCAACTCTTTGAGTTATTTCTATTTGTGAGATTTCTCTTTTGTTTATTTAGAAGTAAGTTTTCTTCTTGGTTTTCTCTTTGAAGTCATGGGAGAACTCTTCACCCTCGAATTTATTAAGGTTTGGCCCTAAGGGGTTGGTTAGACCTATTGATTGAGTTTGTCGAAAATCTTTTTCAAAAGGTTCAATAAGAAATTTACCTATCTATCTATCTATCTATCTATCTATCTATCTATCTATCATATCCATCGGTTTATTCTATGCATCTTCCACTTTTTAATTTCTATTTTATTTATTTATTGTTTTGAATCTTTATTCTTGCTTTTGAATTTATTATTTTAGTTTATTTTTATTTTCTTTATTTTCCAAATTTGTTTGGTTTTTTTTATGTCAGATCTGAATCTTTTTCGAGTCAAACAACTCGAATACGATCTTGGTTTATTGCCCTTATCGAATTTAATCCATCATGAATGTGCCCTTTCGAATGTGTAAGGTGATCACTAATTATCTAAAATTTAAATAAACCAAAACATTTAAAATAAAAATCAGAAGGTCGTAATCTTATAAAGTATTTATAAAATTCTTATTTTGAAAGTAAGCATCAAGACATGTAGTAAATTAAGAAACCTTAAAATACCACTTAAACTTTTAATGGTCTACTAGTATTGGAAATCTTAAACTTTGAAATATCTTGAAAGTTGTTAAAAAATGCAATAATATCTTAAATCATCACTCCTCAAACTCAAACTTCCCATGTTCAAAAGTAAAATCAAAACTTGTAAAAAAAATATTAAAAGAGGAAGTGAGTTTAATTACTCAGTAATTGTCATTTCAGGGTTAAGCATGTACGAAAACATTTAGGCCAATATTTTATTAAAAATATATAATTCCAAAATTTATGGGTAATCTATCACAAATAATTCAAAGCATATTTTATATTAAAACTATAATAAAGACAAATTAATAATTTTTAAAATACCGATAGATAGAAATCACTCTTAACATTGATGACAAAGATTGAAAACCACAATTAACACCAATGACAGTGGGTCAGAACAAAAATCACAATTCACTCTAATGGTAATGAGTCAAAAACCACTATTCGAAACTGGTGGCACGGCTGAATCCATGTACACCTTTACTTATAGGTAAAAAATACTGCAAACCCCCTTGTAAACAAATTATCCCCTATACATTAGATGAGTGAGCAAAATAGCTTCCTCCATTAAAATTGCACTGGTAAATGTTTGTTTTATTGTTTATATATAAGGTATAATAACAAAATTAACCTTCAACCTGTACAAATTTATTCAATTTGACCTCTATTATTTTATTGGGAATAAACTAGAAAATTTTGAAACTAATTAGTAATAATTTTTAAAAAAAATCAATGAAACCTTTTTAAATTTTAAAAATTATTTGAAACATAATAAAAATTATAAAGAAAATTTATAAAAAAAGTTATAAAATTTATAAAATTATAATTTTTTTTATTAAAAATAACAATATCAATCCAATAAAAGATTAAGGGTCAAATTTTCTTTTAAAATCTTATACCATTAGATTTTAGTGGGTCAACATTGTTAATTTTTCATAAAAAATTTATAACTTTTTTATTTATTTATAAATTTTGTTTATAACTTTTATGATTTTTTTAATTAATTTTAAAAATTTAAAAGCGCTTAATTGATTGTTTTAAAATTTGTTACTAATTTCTTTTTGACCATTTAACCTTAATAGATTAAATTTTTTTTAATTTACTTCCAATAAAAAGGTAAGGGTCAAATTGAATAAATGCCAAATTTTAATAGAGGAACTATTTTATATATATACCTTATATGTAAATGCCAACTTTTGGTAGAGGAACTATTTTATTCCGTCATCTGACGAGCTAAGTTACCCAATTTTTGCAATAGAAAAACTAAAATGCAAAGTTGATAAATTTTTGGTTGTTAAAAGACAAATTTCCTTCATGGAGGTGTTGGGTTTGGCGTTGGGTTGAGTGTTTTAGAAGCCCAAGCAAGAGAATGCTAAATACACGGGCTTGCTTCTGGCGGTGAGATTTTTGGCAAACACCTAAAACGATTGAGGCAACATCTAAATTCAATGAGATTTGACAAAAATTTCAAGAAATTAACTGAAATATGTAAAATCAATCCGTGATGGGATTCAAGTTTAAAACAGCCCTTCATAAGGAATTAGGAAATGTAAGCGTAAAAAAGTAATCACTCTAATAAACTTAATTTTATAAATTAGGGAAAAAAAAACATTTTATAGTACCCATAGTACTCCTGTTTATTTGAGTCATCATTAGGTTGTTGACTTGTAAAATTAACCGAACCTTAGATCTGATTTATTCAACTCATTAATGAATCCAAAAACACAATCTATCAACTTATTTGTCGCCATACTAATAATTTTCTTATCAACTATCGTCATTCATTGCTGAATTTAAGACCTTGCTTGTTACAACTAAGGAATTCAAGTAGTTGGACAGTTCCAATCAAATGAGCTAGAGAATCCATAATCATAACTTCTCAAAAGGAATTAAGGATTCATTGTATGATTATGAATATATTTCATGTATGTATTTTATATTTTTATAATTTTCGATAAACTGTGTGTTCATCCCCCCCCCCCCTTTTTATTCTACTGTACTTTTCGACTAATAATACGGCATCTTGCAATGTTTATATCTATGGAAAATTTTAGAATTAAGTTAAAGTTTTAGCTTTATTTGCCTTTTGGAATTTCAATTCCTCACCTAATTAAAAGTGCAGTATCGTTTTCTTTCAACTTCATGATTATGGGTTGGAAAGGCGATGCTAGCTATGGCAACAAATGTTAGAAAATAGTTATGATTGAATCATGTTATATGTGAGTCCAAATTAAATAAACCCTTGAGTGGAATGTTAATGCTAATGATTTTGAATTCCCCCCCCCCCCCAATCATACAACAACTCATATTCCATTTCAATTAGAGTTTAGTTAGGGCGGAAAGTGTTTTATTGAGAATTATTATCAAGTATTAGTCACAGTTATAAAGCATATTGTATTTTTAAAGAATGAACGCATGTTGGTATCTTGAAGAAAATATTGTTGGAAGGAATATCATAGATCATAAAACAAACATGAAAAATACGATAAAAGATATAATAAAAAAAGATTATATAGAAGTTCATAACATAAGATTAGAAATCCCATTACACGAGTATTCGTGTGGAAACCACGAATTTAGAACACATATGTGTGCTTAATAATACCATGCAATAAATAATAAAACGCACGGTTTGAAACTAAATAATCATAATAACACATGAAATATGTATAATATTTAAATAAAAAATATATTAAATTGTGTAAAACGAAATTTAAACACATAAATACATTAGATAAATAATACTAAATGCACCGCAATTATTTATCATGGTTTTGTCATCAATTGTGAGTTAGTGTCGAGTTGACTTGTGACACCAACTCAATCAACAAAATTATCTATATACTATTTATTAAGTGTTTTAATGAGTTGGTGTCACCCTCAACTAAATAAAACTCTTAATAAATAGTATAGATATACAATAACTTGTCATTGTTACTATGAGTAATAATTAGAAGGTGTAGTTATGGTTTTAGTCTACTTATTATGCTAAAATTTGTAATTTAAATTTTTTTATTTTAATCTTATATAATTTGACAATTTATTTCTATAATGTTATTAATAGATCTAAATTAATAATACTTTAGTTACGTCATTAAAGTTATTCATAATGTGATTTTTAGAAAATAATATATTTAAACGGGCTAACATGTAAATTTATTATTGATTAAACATGTTTAATTATATTATAAAAGTTGAGGATCAATTTATGTGAAATTAAAATAAATGTATTAATCTCGAATTTCAATACAATAAAGGGACTAAAATGAAAATTAAGCTTACTTAGAAACATGCTAAAATTAATTATAACTTCATAACAATTCTATTCTTTCATCATGAACTTAATAGTTTCATATTAAAATTGTGAAGAGAACTTAGATGAGAATTATTTAGGTCAAACTTGTATAAGTTTTTTATTATTATTAAATTTGATCAAATAAGTATTAAATTTGATATACCCATATTTACATATTTCTCATGCTTGATCAGATCATCATCACAACGCCACTGAGTATGATCAAGTGTCGAGTACAATCGTAAGGTACATTGTACTTTCAAGGAAATTATACATATTCGTAACTTGAAGATAACATTGTTGGAAGTAATAACCTCTAACCCCGAACATGATAGTAAAATAGATATGAAATATATAATAATAATAATAATAATAATAATAATAATAATAATAATAATAATAATAATAATAATAAAGATTAGATAGAAGTTCATAACATAAGATTAGAAATCTTATCACACCCGTGTGTGGAAACCATTGATTTAGAACATAGATGTGTGTTTAAAAATAACATGCAATAAATAATGAAACGTATGGTTTGAAACCAATTGGTCATAATAACACATTAAATATGTACAATGTTAAAATAAAAAAAATAGATTAAATTGTGTAAAACAAAATTAATAGAGCAATAGAGCGGTGCTGGGGGACCAATACATGTATGATTCAGCAGTTTTTAACATATCTACTAGTCTTGGATGCTTTGGGTTAGTTAAAAAAAAAACTCCCAAAATGGGAAGCCCTTAGTTGATGCAGATGAAATTAGCTATAATTGAGAATAAAATTATCTCAATTTACTCAAGAACTACAGTTTACTACTATAAAAATGAAAAGGTATTCCACGGAAGATATTGTCTATAAAATGGAAGTTCTGGAAATATAAATATTTCACCATAATTAGGCTACTCTCCTACCACCTCTTAAGTCTTATCGGTTCACTCATAAATATAAAACATGGTTGAATTATGGGCACTTCGTGATGGTCTCTCTTACTAACCAACTTAATATGTCTAACCTCCTCATTGAAGTGGATACCACCTCTGTTATTTGTTTCATCAACATTTATCTGAAAAAATTGCTGCTTCATCTTATTGTGACTGTTTGCATGACTTTGCTGAATGACTTCCATCAAACTCGTCTTTTGCACATCTTTAGGAAGGGCTCTAGCGAAAAAACACAATTCTTGCTATGGACAAATATAATACAGCTAGTATTTCTGTTGTTTATTTTGAATAAGAAAAAGTTTCAAATAGTAATCACGGGCCCTAAAGGAATTGAGTGCATTAACTATATGATGAAGTGAGATGAAGAGGGCCACAATGTACCACAACCCACACGTTGTTTTCCTTTCTTTCTTTCATTTAAATGATAGTATCGTATAGAGTTATCTATAGAAAATGCATCAAATACAAATTTATATATTTTTTTATTTGTTCATATTGAATTCTAACTAAATCTAAAATCGAATCAGGTTAAACTCTAAAATAGAAACAAATTCTTTCAACATTAACTTAAACCAGATCCAACTTCTTATCATTCAACCCTAACATTCATTATTATACATTTAAATCATTTACTATTTGCTTTTGGAATTTGTAAGCAATCATCGAAACCAAACCAGTTTTCCACATTTCATGATGCAGATATGATCTTCTAACAGCTCGGTTGAATTTATGGTAATAACAAATTATTAACAAAGAGTAAGCTTAACCGACGAGATTTGACAGAATGGTTATCTTCTCGACTTAATATCAAATTGAAGTTGATTCATGGTTTCTCATTGCAGTCGTTGTAATAGTAATGTTATGCATTCAGGGTAAAGTGGTAAACCAGTCCCAATCAGGGATCGATTATGATAATAATATTCTAGAAGTGAACCCCCCACATGGTTGAAATTTGAAGTTGCAATCTATTCCCATTCCCCCACATTCTTTTTCAAGTAGTCAGCTTATCATCACAACATTGACGATACTTTTTCACCATTGCCCATTGCCCTACACTGTATTTCACTGCTACTTAGTGTCCTATCACAGACTTCAAATTCAGAGCTTCAACATCAACATACGTTCATCTTTCACTTGTTAAAACAAGAATGCAACTGGTTTTTTTCACCAATATGTCTATAGCTCTTATAGTCATACTTGTTCTACCATTTGTCAGCTCATCTCAACAACATGTGGAATCCATTAATGGCAGCAATACAAACGATAAAGACAACATTCCTAAGGTAATCTATTCATTTGTTAACTTAGACGCTTTCAATTGATGGAGTTTAATCCTCTTTGGAATCACCAAATCTGAAGCTTGAGAATTCACACAGGTGAGTCATAAACTGATGTTTGAGATTATATTGCATGGGATTATCCTTTGGGCATCAATGGGGTTTCTAGTGCCTGTTGGGATACTTGCTATTAGAATGTCGAACAAAGAAGAAGAACGTGGGACGAGACATCAAGTTCTTTTCTATGTTCATGCAGTGTCACAGGCAAGTTCATCTTTTACGTTTAGGTATATAATTTATATATGATGCATTATTGGCATAAATTTTGTATATATTGCAATATAATTTATTAATTATGCATAAAATTATATAATATTAATGAATGAAATATTAACTCATATATATTAGAATTTGTGTTACAACTAATGGTATCTCAGCTGACTTGGAAAATGGTAGTATCAAAGCTTAATTTGGATAACCCTTTAGCTTTTTCAATGATAACAAAAGAGAAAGCAAAAAGAGAATTTCTATGTATAAGAAGCGTGATTCGTGGCATTAAGATATATGTCTACCCTCACAGTTTCTTCATATCCAATTAAAACCAAGAAAACTTTAATTATTTGCTTTTAACTTGAGGGTCGCAATACCAGGGCAATCATTTTACAAATATTTGATTTAATTTTTATGTAAAAATATTTTTTATTGAAATGATAAAATTAATTTTTAGAAAATTTTCTCGAATCTATCTTTTGTAGATTTATTTTGGTTTTAAATTAATTTTCATAGTTATTATTATTTTGAAAGGTCATAGTTATTATTTAACAATAAAAAAACAAAAACATCATCGTAATCATATTATTACTTTTTGAGTTTTTTATTTAGATAATACGAAAAAAATTATTTATATAATTGGGATGAGAAAAAATTTATTTATGAGAATGGATTAAAATGAATTGTAAAAAGCGATATTACCAATCTGTCAAGTGATATCACCTATAAAAAATAATATTTTAATTTAAAAGTCTTGTAATGCTATGCAGGAAGACAACACCCTCTTTAAAAAAATAAAAAATTTATTTAAAAATATAAAGTTAAAACTCCTGCCTAGCGACACCCTTTTATTAAAATATTATTATTTATTTATTTTAAATTATATTAATTATTTTTATTAAAATATTAATTTTTATAAATGATGTCACTTGACAAGTTGGTGATATCGCTTTTTTACTATTCATTTAAACTCATTTATATAAATAAATTTTCTCCCACCCTGATTTCCTAAATATTTTTTTCCTATTATTTAAATAATAAAATCTAAAAAGTAACAAACAATAATAACTATGAAAATTAATTTAAAACCAAAATAAATGGATTAGATTTTCATATGATAATTTAAATAGTAGAGCTCAATTGATATCCAAAGGTGAATTTAGTTAATTACTTGAATATAATATAAATCTATAAATAGATTAGATATTTATATGATAATTTAAAATTTTCATTGTAGATATTTATATGATAATTTAAATAGTTGTTGTGAATATTTATAATTCACACAGTTATTGCAATCATAAAAAAAATGATTTTTAAATTATATTTTTAAAAATAATTTATGATGTATTATTTATAAAATAAAATTATTCACAAGTTACTATATATATATATATATATATATATAGTATATACATGTAGTTTACTATCATGTGTTTAACTGCTATGAATCATAGCCATTTGGGTAGCATTACGGTAAATATCAACAGTATGAAAAAACTGAAATCATTAAATTAACATAACTTCTTATTATGATTCGTGATTGTTATTTAAATTGGATGCATAATTATTTAATGATTATTGATATAATCAGGGATCAAATTTTTTATAATTTTGAGATTTACAAATATATGATTGTTAAATATTAAGGATGACAGTAAAATTTATGTTGAGCAGATACTTTCTGTACTTCTAGTTACAGTAGGAGCAATCATGTCCATCAAAAACTTCAATAACTCCTTCAACAATCATCACCAAAGACTAGGGGTAGCTTTATATGGTATCATATGGTTGCAAGCTTTAACCGGGGCTCTACGTTCATGCAGGTAAACCTTCATATATGATTTTGCCCTTATAATTTAGCCCTAAAGCTTGAAAAACAATAATTTTGAACTAACATGCATTTCTATTTCATTTTCTCTTCTCTCATTGTTTCATTTTGGAAGGATTAATTTTTATACATTAGGATGAAAAATGATCATCCCTCTTAATTTCTTTCTACTCATTTTTATCACTCTCTTCTCATCCCTTCACTTTTTTACTCAACTAAGCACACCTAAATGAGCTTGCATTTTGGCATATAGAGTGTAAAATTGAAGCATTTAACGCATTATGTTTAGGGGATCCAAGGGAAGAAGTGCATGGTTTATTGCACATTGGTTACCAGGAACTGCGGTGTGTATTTTAGGTGTAGTCAACATTTACACAGGATTGGGAGCATTGCATGAAAAGACATCAGCAAGCACAAAGCTTTGGACCATACTTTTAACTGCTGAGATTTGTTTGATTGTTTTCATTTATCTGTTTCAAGATAAATGGTCGTATTTACAGTCACAAAAGCAACCATCGTTTGTGCGCCGTGAACCTATAAGACCCTACCCTTTCAGAACAAGAGAATATGATCGTGGATTCAACTACTAAAAAAAGGTTTTGGTTAAAAAATACGTAATGATCACGGGTTAATATCTAATCCATTATTTCCCAATACATGGATCATCATCGTTCATATGTGTAAGGTTCGCTCATGAATTATGTAAATTGAGTTTATGAATGGTGATTAAATTTTGTATTGGATAATAATGGATAAAAACAATAATAGAAGGGAGCTTTGGCCGTTGTTACTTGGTAACAATTTTGTTATTTTTTCTCTTCTATATTTTGGATTTTTTTTTTCTTTGGAAGGATTGGTCTTTAGAACATAATAAGACTTGTAAACAGAAATTTCTATCAGACTTTTTATTGAGGGTATTTTGCTGTTGTCTCTATTCATATAAGTTATTATCAGCAAGGAAGGTTGAAATTTACACAGTTCCATTGGGCATGATGGTTAACTTTCACTCGTTTTAAAATGTCCTCGGTTTAACTAAATTTATGTTCAACGGATTCTTATAGCGCATGTGTCTAGTATTTGTGTGTTACATAATATAATCTGAAAAAGCTCTTAATTTTTTTTTTTGAATTTACTGCATTATATATATATATATATATATATATATCAATACCCATAACTCAAATCAAATCCACGTAAAAAATGAATGAGACAACAAAAACTTATCTTTTTTTAAAAAGATGCATATTACAAATACATATACTAAAAGTAATGTGTATAAAAGAACATCAGCTGATGTGTAGTCCCCAAATGAGGCAAACTTGAGAGCAGTGTGATTACAAGACAAGATAGCAGAACAGAGGAAAATGCTCTTTGCCTCAAACCGGTGGATGACCTTCTAGCTACCCTAGACTTTGATTGATGAAAGGGATGGATTTATACATTCGTAGCAGTACTACAATGGGATCAGTCACCGGCCCTGCCTGACTTTGTGCTCGTTAGACCTAGTGGAGCACCAGGCTGTGTTATCTCTACTATAAGAATGGCACTAATTCTGTTAACAAATTTAGAAATGGCTTGCATAGATAGACATATGAGTTAAGATCTTCAACAGCAAATAGAAGAAGAAACTTTCTATAAACAAACAGAACACTGTGTAGTTCCCATAGATATCAACTAAAAGCACATCTGTTTTGTATCTTCATACTTCAATGGCTATTAAATCCCAACTGCTGTGCTATCATTGCCAGAAATTTCATCACACTTCATGGCTTTTCATTCTTCAATGTTATTAATGTGCACAAAATAGTTCATCTTCATACATGACCTCGCTGTGAGGAATTATACTTTTCATTTCAGAGTCTGCTTTCTTCTGCAGTTCCAGTGCATCCTGTAGAGTCGCCTCTACTTCCCCAATGGATGGTCGTTCATCTGCGCTATAAGAGATACAAGACATAGCAATCTCCACACACTTGTTGAAGCACTCTGGGGCTATCCTCCCCTTTAAATATGGATCAATATTGTGATAAATGGTCCCATTCTTGAAACACCAATTTGCCCAGGCAGCCAGAGATCTTTTCTGACCATTTGCTTCAAAGACTGGTGTTTTACCACAAATTACTTCGAGTAAGACAACACCAAATGCATAGACATCAATTTTTCCAGACAGACTTTCTGAATCAAGGTATCCGAAAGTAGCCATCACATCTAGTGACTCTTTTTTAGTTGAAGCTTTTGACATGCTATGAGGACCTAACCTGGACATAAAGAACCCAGAAAGCTTAGGAACCAATTCATGATCTAAAAGAATAGTGTTGCTGGTCACGTTGTGGTGCAGTACTATATACTTTACTCCGGTATGAAGGTAATGTAATCCACACGCTGCATCAATGCAGATTTGTAGCCTCTTTTCCCAGGGAATTGGATTACAACTGATACCATTACCATGGAGACAATCAAAGAGCGACCCATTTCTCAGGTATTCATAAACAAGGATTGTTTCCCCCTTCTCATTGCAGAATCCAATGAGAGATTCAATATTTAAGTGGTTCAGCTGGCTAAGGAATATCACTTCAGTTCGGAACGCACTAAGACTAAATTTCATGCGTCTGATAGCAACTGTAAAGGTCCCATCATCTATAACCCCTTTGTATACAGATCCAAAATTACTTGTACCAATAATAAAGCCTTCATCGAAGTTGGCAGTCGCAGCTTTGATCTCTGCTAGTGAAA
The DNA here is from genome assembly GCA_005393395.2 of Gossypium australe. NCBI lineage: Eukaryota > Viridiplantae > Streptophyta > Magnoliopsida > Malvales > Malvaceae > Gossypium > Gossypium australe. Next base: position 26,345,049 of record CM016624.1, on the reverse strand, counting down.
ACTGACGAATGCATAGTTCCTCCGGAAGTGTGGAATTTGGTTGACATCCCCGTCGCGAAACGAAGCCAAATGCTTTTTTAGAGACTTGAAAGAAATGTGAAAGTGACATTGAAGAAACTTCAATGATGGCAGATGAGAATTGAGGATGGCGATTCACGAGGCTAGCAGAGAATTGGTTAAAATCAAGGCCGTCGCTAGGTTTTACCTTACAACATCTGCTCCTTGTAGTGGTTTTATGTTATTCCTTCAAAAATGCACTGACCAACGCTAAACCATGCCATCGGTGGCTGCACATCCATCAAACCAGTTTGGGATCAACTGGATACTGTTGGACCTCATCAGATAATATAGACGTAGAGGCAAATTGTTTAGAGCATGATTTTAGTCAACTTGATAATGCAAAATGTACTAAGATTTGTGCTATCCACATGGGCAATTTCGTATTCTCGCAACAAGTTTGTAAATGAGGGTGTTAGTCAATCGGGTTCAGATATGGTTACCTTAATTAAATCTTATCTGATGGAAGTGGAACTCAAGGCACTGACCAATTTCAGATTACCCTTTGCATCTCTTCGGACTGTGAGTTAGAATCCCCCTTGTGGCCCCTTGTGTTAAAAATAATTTTGATGTTGGATTTCAGCTTGCAACAAATTTATCAGGATTGTAGCTAGAAATCATGGACTGGTTATGGTAGCTTGTGCGTTGAAAAATAGCAACGTATCGGGTTCTTTTGCAGCAACAGATTTAGCGGCAATTCAAGTGCTCCAGTTTGCTTCCGATTTGGGTTTCAATCACGCTGAACTCGAGAGAGAGAGAGAGAGAGCTTGAAAATTCTACAGAAGTCGAAAGCTGTAGAAAATAATAGATCCTTAATCAGTGCTTATATCATATTGATGGGAAAATTATTTCAAGACAATTTCATACTTTAAGTTCTCATATATTCAAATATTTGGAAACACTGTAGCTCATTTACTAGCAAAGAAAGGACTCACGGTAAACGAGAATACTTACTAGATGGAGGAAGCTTCGCCAGACTTGCTATCGCACTTGAGGTTGACCGCCGTGGAGTAGAGCCTCCAGATTGAGCACTTAGCAATCGAAAAACGACTATGGAATGCTTCGAAAGACGATGATTTCATGGCGAGAATGGATTGCATGTTATTTTTTCATCATAAATCTTCCGATATACAACTATTCATGGAGTTTCGGTGAATTTAGACGAAGCCTTGCTGGATTACTTTGCGTAATCTAAGGATAGAACGAAAGAGTTCTTTTATTTTGGGTAAATTCACAAGTAGTCACTAAATTATGGGTAAGTTTTAGTTTTGGTCATTTAACTAAGAAAAATTATAGTTTGGTCATTGAATTATTTGAAAGTTTTCATTTAAGCCACTAAACTATTCAAAAGTTTTTATTTAAGTCATTGGACTATTAAGCTTTTTTTTTTTTAAAAGTTCTACTAACAAACTCCAAGCGGCGATTCCACAACTGATATGGTGGATTAGTTTCTATCGACAAGTAGAAGAACATACCTCAAATTCAAGTTGGTCTAAAGATCAATGTTGGAGATCTAAGAAAAAAGTTATTTAAATTTTAGTTTGCAAATTCATAACGTCCAAAATTGTTTCATAAAAAGAACTGAACCGGAGAAGAGAATGAGAAAGTGAGCTTTCGATTGGTGTAAGTAACACGAACAGAGAAAGCCATATAGCATCAATTTTAATAGCACAGCGACTTAAATGAAATTGAATAGTTTAACGACCAAATTGTAACATTTTTAGTAAGTGATAAAAACGAAAACTTATCCATAGTTTAGTGAGTAATGGTGTAATTTACCTTTTTTTTTTCAATTTCTTTAGTTTTTACCGTTTCATTTCTTTAGTTATTTTTCAAACTTTCTAGCTTCTCTCTCGTAAAATTCAACTGGTATTATTTTTAGTAAAGAAAAATAGTGATGCCACTTTCAACATTTAACCCCCCCCCCAAAAAAAAATCTATATTAATAGTCAGTAAATTATTAATTTTTTCACCTAATTATGAAAAGTTACAAAATCGTCACTCAAATTATTAGTAAATTTTATTTTTATCACTCAATTATAAAAAGTTATATAAATGGTAATCCAACTATTCAATTTTCTCTTTTTTAGTCACCAACTAACTAATAATAGCAACTATTAAAATTGACATAATAGCAAATTGAACCCTTAAAATTTACACATCATGTTAATTTAATCTTGATTCAGAAAAATCTAACCCTCAATATTTACACTGTGTAATTTAATTTTTTTTCTGTAGTTTTGCTTTTCTTTGTGACCCTTTCACCTAAAAAGCCACAAAAATAAATTTATTAGCTAAATTTGATTGAAAATATACAAAAAACGAAAACACCCAAAAATCTAATATAATAATTTTTATCTTTTCTCGTTCTTTTAAAATTAACGTTCTATGTCACCAAGAAAAGAAAAGAAAAAGACCAAAATACCTAATATGTAAATGTTGCGGGTTAAATTTTTTAGAATTAAGACTAAATTAATATAATTTAAAAATGTTGAAGGATAAAGTTGCTATTATGCCAATTTAAAAAGTTGTCACCGTTAGACAACCAATGACCAAACAAGATAAAATTGAATAGTTAGGTGATCATATTATAACTTATCATGAGTGACAAAAAAAAATTTACTAATAATTAGGTCACTCTTAATGTAATTTACCCAATAAAAAATAGGTAAATTAAATTCATACCATATAAAACTTAAAATAATGAAAATAAATCATGTCATGAACTATAAAATAACAAATATAAATATAGTAAAAGAAAGATAAAAAATTTGACATTTAAGAAAACAAAAGGTAAAATTGATCTGAAATTCACAACTTTACTTATGCTTATAGATTGAAACCGATTCTTCATTTTTATCCAAGAATCTAAGGTGAATAATGACACGTAAATTAAAAATTATCTATTAAAGCAATCTCAATGTATCGGACATCCAAGAAAAGAAAATTGAATATATGTTTCCATGTCGTGTTTTATTTTGACTTATATTTTGTATAAATTATTGTAGTATTCGATTTAAAGAAAAAATATGTTGGTATTGTTTTTTTATATATCTAAATTATTATGAATTTATTTCAATTTTTTACGTTGCTTTTCATACATTACATATAATATTCATTTTATATTTTTATTATTTTTCATATTATTTGCGTATAATTTTAGCTCTGTTGCCAACAAGATCGTATGAGTAGGGCTTTTGATCCCAATTGCAGCGTTTGAATCAGCACTTGGACCAAAAGAGGTGCCCAAAGGGTCTTTTGGTTGAATCAGATTCAACTTAAGGTGTTTGTTGCTATAAGAACAAGGCTAAAAGTCCTTAGAATTGATGGGTTTTGTTTTCAGATTTTGATGGTCTGCCTTCTACTATTGGCCTTGTCTATTACTTGATTGAAATAGCAACATCATTTTGCTTCTATCTCTAATATATGTAGATATCCCGTCTTCTGTATATGTAAATTTTAGGAGAGTGTGGAAATGGCAGACGCATTTGTTTCAGCTCTTATGAGTAGCATCTTGGCCAACTTGGACTTCTTCTCCTTGGAGGAGATCGGCCTTGCCAGGAGCCTAAAAATAGAACTCGAGGGTCTGGAGAGTACTCTTACTACCATCCAAGTGGTTCTCCAAGATGCTGAGGAGAAGCAGTGGAAGAGTGAAGCTATCAAGAATTGGCTTGGAAAGCTCAAACAAACAGCTTATGATATGGAAGATGTGCTTGATGATTTCGAAGAAGAAGCCACTTGTGTTTTGCTCAAATATGACACATAAATTTTAGAATGCAAGAGAGAAATTAGATGCCATTGCTGGAGAGAAAAAGGAAGTTCCACCTGAGGAAGGGTGTGGGAGAAGCTGAAATTGAGCGGAATGAAGACAAGTAAACCAACTCCCTTGTGGAAGAATTGGAAGTATTAGGTAGAACAAGTGAGAAGGAGAAGATAGTATATTACTTGGCCATGTGAGTCACCACGGTGGCCTCTCTGTTCATGCAATATGCAGCATGGGAGGTCTTGGAAAGACCACAATTGCTCAGTTGGTTTACAACGACAAAAATGTGGAAAAGGCCTTTGATTTGAGAGCTTGGGTGTGCGTATATGATGATTTTGATATAAAAAGGTTGACTAAAGTCATTGTGGAATCCATTCAAGGGAGCCTATGTGATATGCAAGAGCTAGATCCTCTACAACCACGCTTAGTGGATAAGCTTGTTTGAAAACGATTTTTACTTGTATTAGATGATGTATGGAATGAATAATATGACAAGTGGGATAAACTAAAGCAAATACTACGGAGTGGACGGAGAGGAAGTATAGTCATTGTCACTACTCAACTAGAGAAAGTTACTCTTAGGGCGGCTACAGTTTCTTGTCATCACTTGGAGTGTTTGTTAGATGATGATTCTTGGTCCTTGTTTGAGAAAAAAGCCTTTGGAATGAGAACGAATGAGGGTAATGTGATCCTGGAAATGATTGGGAGGCAGATTGTGCAGAGATGTAGAGGAGTACCATTGGCAATTAAGACCATAGGAAGCATTTTGTGTTTCAAAACTCAAGAAAGTGAATGGTTACGTGTCAAAGACAACGAGATTTGTGATTTGCAAGACGATGCAAAAAGAATCTTAGCTTTGTTGAACTTGAGTTTTGAGCACCTTCCACCAAAGATGAAGCAATTTTTTTCATTTTGCACAATATATCCAAAAGATTATGTCATGAAAAAGGGCAAGCTTATAGGACTATGGATAGCAAGTGGATTTATCCCTTTTGAAGGACCGTTGGATTTACATGATACAAGTTGTGAAATATTCTTTGAATTGACTCGAAAGTCCTTTTTCCAAAAGGTCAAAGAGGATGTTAATGGAACTGTTACATGTAAAATGCATGATTTAATCCATGACGTTGCAAAATCAATTATGGGACAGGAATGCTACATAATTGAACCCAACGTAATGTCAAAAATACTAAAAACTACTCGCCACTTGTTTATTCATAATAGCAGTTCATCAAGAAACATTATGGACTTATCGAAATTAAAATAGTTGCATTCTTTGATCCTCAGCAACAAGTTCACCTATCATGGTATTGGTAACCATTCTAATCCTTCCCATTTCATTAGTAAACAAAAATATCTGAAGGTGTTGGATTTTGGTTACGGTTTTAGCAATATTGCATTTGAAAAATTAAAATAGTTGAGGTATCTATGCCTTCATGATCATTGTAAACTCCACCTCAATCAACAAGCTCCCTTCATAACTTGCAAACACTAAATCTCCAATCTTGTTACAATATTCGAATGTTACCAAAATGTATGAAGCACTTGAAAAACATTAGGTATTTGGACCTCAAAATGTGTAAATCACTATCTTGTATGTACGTTGGATTGGGATAATTAACATGCTTACACAAGCTTAGCATGTTTTTTGTGGGAAAGGGTAATGGTTGTGGTGGCAACGTGAAGAGTTCAATCGAAGCTAATTTGATAAAGAAGCAAATTTAAGCTCATTAACCTTATCTTGGCAACTAAAGAGGAAGGAAATCTCTTATCATCAACACGGAAATGATGAAGAGATTCTTGAGTTCTCCAACCTCATTCAAGTTTGAAGAAGTTATGCATAAAAGATTATCAAGGTGTTCAGTTTCCATATTGGATGATGAATATGCTTCTACCAAACCTTGTTGAAATCTTGTTATTAGGCTGTGGAAAATGTGATCAACTTCCACCTGTAAGGAAATTGTTGGAAAGCCGCCATCCATGCAATGGCGAACATTGAACGCAAAGATGCGAACTCACAGAAAGTGGCGAACGCATTACTTTGGTGAACTAAAAATATGAATTGAATTTAAATAGATTGCTTGCAAGTCAAGTTAAACAAAATATACTTTATTTCTAAAAAGATTTAGCATTTATTAGTATAATATATTTAACATATATTAGTATAATATATTAGCATAATACCTTAGTTATTTCTTTCCATATTTAGCATTTTTTTCTTCTAATAAATACTCATGTTACATTATTCAATATAGATGAGTGAAAAATAATAAAAATCTTAGCAGACAATTTTGTTGCTAAAATTTTTCTCGTTCCTTCTTTGCAATTCTTTCTTTTTTAGTATTGAAATTCCAACAAGTGGTATCAGAGCTATCTTCTTAAGGGTCGTTCTTTCTGTGTTATAAATGGCTTCCGTGAGTTTTTTACCACCTTCACTGTTTGTTTTCAACGGTGAAATGATCATACATGGGTTGTTAAGATGAAAATCTACCTAAAAGCTTATAACTTATGGAAGGTTGTGAATACTAATGTAGAGCTAGCACCTTTAAAAGAGAATGCTATAGTTGTTCAAATTAAACACCATAATGATGAGCGAGCTAAAAGATACAAGGCAATCTTCTGTATAAAGAATGGCATCTCAGATCTCATATTCACGTATTATGGCCTATGAAACCCCCAAAAAAAGCTTGAGATAAGCTAAAGGAGGAGTTTCAAGGTTTTGATAAAACCAGACAATAATAACTCATTAATCTCAGAAAAGATTTTGAGAATTTGAAGATGAATGAGGTTGAAACAGTAAAACAGTACGAAGATAGGACTATGATAGTAGTTAATAACATCAGGTTACCTGGGGAAGAGTTCACAAATAGCAAGGTCGTTGAGAAGGTCATAACAACCCTTCTTAAGAGGTATCAATCTAAGATTCCATCACCCAAAGACTTAAGGGATCTATCGATGATCTCTTTTTTAGAGTTAATAAATGCCTTATATGCTTAAGAGCAAAGAAAAACATCAAGGCATTGGGAGCGCACAAAAGAAGAAGCACTACGAACCCTGAGTATTAATGATGCAAACCCCCGGAAACATAAAGGTAAGAAAGGTTGGATAGAGAAGAAAGATGATAGATGGAGAAGATGTTGGCAAGGAAGAAAACCCACCATGCCCTCATTAGAAAAAGACAAATCACTTGTAAAGGTATTGTTGGTTCAAGCCAGATATTCAATGTAGAAGTTGTAAACAATTTGTCCACATGGAAAAGGTATGCAAGAAAAAAGGGTGAACCCCTCAACAGAATGTGCAAGCTCAAGCAGTTGAGAGAGATCACATTTAGGAGGAGCAGGTGTTTACAGCCACAAGTTTTGCATAAAAAACAAAGTCTCAAAAGGTTGGAGGATCGATAGTGGATGCACCAACCACATGACCTTAAACCACATGACCTTAATGAAAGTATCTTCAGAAAAATTGATAGAAGATGCAATCTTAATATGAGGATTGGTAATTGTAACACTTCTAACTTGTATCCGTTGTCGGATTAGGGTTCCAGAGTATTACCGATCAACTAAAATCTTTAAACATCATAACATTTGATAAATTCAAAAATATCATAAACCATTCATTCTCATACATTTGATCCTTAAATTGAGCCCTCGAGGCTCTAAAAATAGCTTGGGAGCAATTCGAGACTAATTTGAAACAAAACAGGAAGTTTAGAAAAAAGAAACAAAATTTGAAAATAGAGACACACGCCCGTGTGGCCAAGCCGTGTGAAACCTCCTTAGGCCATGTAACTTTTGAAAAAAGGACACACGGTCGTGTCCTAGCCTGTGTCCTCACCCGTGTAACTCTCTAATTAGGGTCATATGGCCGTGTCACAAGCCAGTGTGCCAGGCTGTGTGTTAGGCCTTGTAACTCACTGACTTGCATACAAAAGAACTCTCAGATGAAACACGACCGTGTTGCAAGGCCATGTGCCTCATATGGCTGAGTCACGCCCCCGTGTCTCAGGTCGTGTGTACCCAAAATAATCCATTCCTTGCTCAATTTCACTCCCTTATTGCATAGGTACCTATACACTTTCAAAGACACATTTAGAAGGTGAAATTCAACTTCAAAACACACTCAAACATGATCACATATATTCATTCAATGTATCATACATTTATCATCATCGACACCTCAATGAAATTCACAAACATTGCTTCCCAACTTTGCAACCATAAACACATCTTTATTTCCACAACAAACATCCATATCATTACAAGCTTAAGTTAACTTATAGCATATTACTTCATATCATAACCTTTAAAACACATTTAGGTAACAAGTAGGAAATCACAAATCATTCAAGTGCACAACATGACATAATATGTTACTTAAAACAAAGTATTTGACATAACTATACATAGGATCCTAGTATATGCCATATACCAAAACCGATAAATTAAGTCTACCAAGATTCCCGGATAGTGTGATTTCTAGCATTGACTCGATCTTCTAGCCTTCAAAACATAATCTACAAAATAAGCAAAATATAGGTAAGTTTTAATGAAGCTTAGTAAGTTCGTTCAAAATTTAATAATCCTTTCAATTCAAACATAGATTTAATTAGTATTAAACATAGAGAATTTCATTGAACACATCTTATCATAGTAATTAACAACTAATACAATAATTCAGTATACTCAGTGGACATTACTCGATTTAAGTTTTCTTCGGTATGTCCATAGATTTCTCCTCATTCAAGTTTCAATTTGCACATTAGTAGGATTTATTCAATTGAGCATCATTCAGTATAATGGTATGAATTGATTGATTGTGCTTCATTTAGTACAACGGTATGATTTGATCGATTGAGCTTCATTCAGTATAACAGTATGATTTGGTTTGATAGAGCGTACGTCTAGTATACAATACAACATTAATTAAGAGCATGTTAACAAGAATGTAAGCATTTTAGGGGTAGAAATAAACATACGAACTTACTGAACTTATTTGCAAGAGATTCTAGAGTATAAGGACTATTTTACGGTTTTCCCTTTTCCACCATTATCAGCACGTTCTTGATCTAACAATAATAATTTCATTCCATCTATTAGAATAACAACAAAATTTGATCCTCTCATGCAACTAAATCCATTTTGGAAAATTACTTATTTACCCCTTAACTTTCCATTTTATTCAATCCAGTCCTTAGGCCCTAATCATGCAATTTACTCATTTTCCTAAACACTCATGATACCCAAATCTTCTATAACTTCATATCAGTCCCTATCTGCAATAATTTCACCTCAAGTACAAACAAGTTATCATTTAATCAATTTAGTCCTTAAACATCAAAATCATCAAAAATCACTTTTCAAAATAATCTAATCTATTAAAAAAGTTTCATATTTCATCATAAGCTTTAAGAAATAGCCTCATTAATCAATGAAAAATTTTATAACATTTAACAGTCTCACAAATTGTCCTCGATTTAGCTAGACCAAACTGATACGAACTCAAAAAAATAGAAATTACTAAAAAGGGGCATCAATACACTTACCAAATCAAAGCTTTAAATCAAAGCTTGAAACCCTAGCATCTTCCTTTCTTTTTCCATGGAGAAGATGAGAAGAAAATGAAAATTTTCTTTCTAATTTATGTTTAATTTTATTATATATACTATGACATTTTTATAAATACTTCAACTTTCTTAATTAAGCTTTAATAAATCATTAATTAAGCCTAATTAAACCACTTAATTAAGCATAACCTCATCAAATCCCACTAACTAATTTCCCATGGGTTAAATTTTCCATTTAGTCCCTTTAATTTAACTACTCAACCTTTACAGTTTTTACAATTCAATCATTTTTACTTATTAAACTATCCAAATAATAAAATTTCTCAACTAAAATTTAATATGACTATATAGACCTCATAAATATACTAATTAAATAATATCTATGTAGTATTTCGTTAGAATTATAGTCTCAAAACCACTATTTCTAACACCACTGAAAATCGAGCTATTATAGTAATGGTGAACTCTTAGAAGCTAAGGAAAAAGGGGATGTGCTAATCAACACTCCAACAGGTACTAAAATAATTAAAGATGTACTTTTAGTTCCTAAAATAGATCGTAATCTCCTTAGAATTGGTCAATTGATGGAGAAGAAATACACTATTGTCTTCAAAAATAAATGTTGCACTATATTAGATTTATTGGGACAGGAAATGGTGACGACCTCAATGAATAATAAAAGCTTTGTACTAGATTAGAATTTTGAGGTTTCAAGAACCTATACCAGTTCAGTGGATGAATCATATAGTTGGCACAAAAGACAGGGACATGTGAACTATAATTCCCTTAGTTAAGTGTGCAAGTCAAAATCGGTTGAGAAGATGACTAAAGTTAAAGATAAAGATGAAGATGAAGGCTTTGATGATCTTCTTGTTAAAAGCATCACGCCTATTTTTGAAACTTATCACAGATATGGCTTAACAATATTGGAGCCTACAATTTTTGAAGAAGTTGCACAAGAAAACTTTGGAGTTGGCTACAAGATGGTCAAGAAAGAGTGTTGCAAATTGGCCACTCATGTAGCAGCAAGTTGAAGTGCGAGCTTGCGAGCTCACCAAAATACAAGTTGCGAACTCGAAAATAGTTCGAGGTAACAAATGTGTGAACTATGAGCAGGGTAAGATGCAAACTTGTTGATACTCCTACAAAACCTCTTGAAAAGATGAAGCTCGAAAAGCTACATTATGATATTAGGATTCGTAGCATGGAGTCCAAGGATGAGTGTTGGAAAGTGGTCATCCATGCAATGACAGACATTAAACACAAAGATGTGAACTCACAGAAAGTGGCGAGATCATTACTTTTGCGAACTAAAAATACGAATTAAATTTAAAGAGATTGCTTGCAAGTTAAGTTAAATAAAATATATTTTACTTTTAGAAGATTTAGTATTTATTAGTAGAATATTTTAGCATTTATTAGCATAATATATTAGCATAAAATCTTAGTTATTTCTTTCTATATTTAGCAATTTTTTCTTGTTATAAATGCCCATGTTACATTGTTCAATATAGATAAGTGAAAATAATAAAAACCTTAGTAGATAATTTTGTTGCTAAATTTTTCTCGTTTCTTCTTTGCAATTCTTTTTTCCTTAGTATCAAAATTCCAACAGAAATTATGCTTCCTTAAGGTCCCTACTGTTTGAGGAATAAATATTCTAAAGCATATTGACAATAACTTCTATGGAGATATGGAAAGTACTTTCCTATCATTAGAGGTTCTCGAAATATTGACAGCAGTGAATGGTGGAGAACATTTTCCTCTCTTAAGTTCAGTAACTATCCTACATTGTCCTAAGTTGGTTAAATTGCCAATGCTTCAATCTATAAAAAAGCTACATGCTGAGGAAGTAATGTTAGTTTATTCAAATCATTAATGATGACCTCTACTGTTCTTACATTTATCAAGATTGGTGGTTTCTATAAGTTAATGGATTTATCGATTGGACTACTTCCAAATCAGAAGCACCTAAATAAGTTGTCAATTGTTTCAGAAAGTCTAAAGTCTTTATCTGAACTTCCGGATAATCTATCCACCCTTACGTGCTTGAATTTTCAAGTTTTCTTCCAACTTGAAAGCTTGCTTGGAGGACTACAAAACCTCAGCTCTTTAGAAACTTCAAATTTAAATTATTGTGATAGCCTTGTATCCTTTCTAGTAAATTGTTTGCAAGACTTATCTTTCTTATCTTCACTATATATTCTCAATTGTGAGAAATTAAACTCTTCATTTGAGGGGTGCAATATCTAACTTCATTCCGAGATTTGTGGATCAATGGATGTCCAAAGTTAAGCTCATTGTTAAAGAGTATCCGAACAACTTTCTTCTCTTTGATCTCTACATATTTATGGTTGTGAGGTATTAATTTCTCTTTCAAATGAGATACAACACCTCACGTTGCTTTTAGAATTGAATATTTGGAAATGCTATAATTTGAGGTCATTGCCCTAAGGGATACAAAGCTTGACGGTACTGAAAACGCTGAAGATTGAAAAATGCCCACATTTAGAAAGGCAATATAAAAAAGAGATAGGATAGGATTGGCCCAACATAACCTATATTCCATCCATTTAAATAGGCAACAAGGTGGTTTTGGTTTTCTACTTTTGAATTTGAATTTTGAATCTTGATTTTGAATAATAATATTCTATTTTTTTAATGGGTTGAGTTTGAGCAGGCATTTTTTTTTTAAAATAAAAAGAAGAGTTCAAACTTTTTTAAGTAATATTACAATTGCCAAATCAGAGTGATGAATCATAAAAAGGGATTTGAGTGTTTCATTTTTGTATGTGTGTGTGAGCATAAGGATATCTAAAGATATGCAATATAATTTATGCACTTATGTCATTAAAGGTTTAGATTTGAAGAAAATTTTGTAAGCTACAATTTTGATGAGATATTTATTATTTTGCCAAGTTAATTATACATTCAGTTGAGAGAGCAATTTCTATCCAATAAGAACAAACTTCAATTATGGCTACCTAAGGTAGTCAAATATATTCCTGGTCAAATTACGAATCACAGATTAACTTGTCTAATTTACATCAAGAGTTATTTATTCTAAACCTAAAACGAAAAGTCCTTTTTCGATTTTAATATGTTTTGTCAAACTAATAGTTGGTCAAACTATTATCAAAGAAAAACAAGAATGAATAAATAATCAAATCCCTATTAAAAATAAAAAAAGACATGGAAATATAAACGTTTAATTAACTAATATGGAATCTATTGCAATCCTAGAAAAGAAATTTTATGGTGAAATTGAAAAGCATCTTAAAATAACAACAATAATTAAACATAGAAAAAGAAAATAAGAAGAATCTGTCGATTCTTGATGCGTAAAGACTTTGGCGGCTTCTCCTATTAGAATCCGTCGATTCTTGATGCGTAAAGACTTTGGTAGCTTCTCTTATTCTCTTTTCAATTTAGGTCTCTTTTTCCTATTATAACCTCTAAAAATCACAACTCTTGAAAATTGTTCAGGTATGTGTGTTGCTATAGCGCCCTGAATGTTGGGCCTAGAAGTTCTAGGTTTTGAGTGTAGCGATAGCGAGGAGGTTGCACACATAAGTTAAGTTGTGCAATTTAATGTTAGAATGGGCTTGCTGGTCTAGTGGTTAAGTGAGTGTTAGTGCACCTTAAGGTTCTGGGTTCGAGTATTGGGGTACGCAATTTTGGGAGAACCTTTTTTATTTTGTTCTGTTTCTTTTAAGTTAATAATTATGACTGTTTATAATTATTAAATTATGTGTTTAATATATGTTGTCTTTTATTTATTATTTTTTTATTTTTGTGGAATATTTTTTATTTTTTTCTTTTTGGGAAAGTTTCTTGGTTTTATCCTCTCTGTGCTTTTTCTCTTCTTCTGAAAACGATCGGGTTTGTGGATTCTGGAACTTCGCTCCTCAGTAATCTTCTTCGCCGTAAAAAATAGGTGTGGAATTCTAATCTAATTATTACTTCTATTCTTAAATCGATTGCTATCTATGTTGCGAATTCCTTTCCTTCGGTTGTTCGTAACTATGCAATAACCCTGTCATTTTTTTTGAGTTTTTAGATGTTAAAAGTGAAAGGAAAACATTGTTTTCTAATATATGTTGATAGGGCAAGGGTTAGGGACTATTACTGTGGCTTAAACGGGGTTTTCGGGGTTGTTTCGGAGAGGTTTTGTGGTTGCCTCGACGGCCACACGGGCGTATGCCGGAGGCAGACGGCCATGTGGATATGGGAACTAGGGTTTCTGACCAGTATTGGGTGCCACACGACCTGTCCATACGGTCATGTGGCCGATTTTGGGGATTTTGTCGATTTTCACACGATCATGTCATTTGGGTATACGAGCTTGTGGATTTAGGAATTAGGGATTCTGAGTTTTGGGGTCACATGGCCTGGCCACACGGCCGTGTGACTGCTTTGGGGAAATTAGGGCTTCTACATGGGCATGTGTTTTGGGACATATGGCCTTGTGACCGATTTAGGGCCTAAGGATTCCATACGGGTGTGTGTTATGGGACACACGGCCGAGTCTGATGGCCACACGGGCGTGTGACACCTTCACACGGCCGTGTCTGCCCCGTACTTAATTTTATCAAAATTGGACAGTGAGTTACAAGACCTGTTCACAAGACCGTGTCCCTGCACGGGTGTGTGTCTCTGTCACACGGCCGTGTGCAACCCCTCACATGGGTGTTTGGATCCCTACATAGCCTGGGTTGCTCCACACGGCCGGAGCACACGGGGCGTGTGGCCCTAACTCGCCAAATTTTGATTATTAGGCGATTTAAGTACAATCGCCATTCTATGTGTTCCAACCCTCGACTAAGCTTATTGAGGGTTGACATGACTCTGCCATGATTGTGTTTTAAGTGTTATTCGTGTTTGGTGTTATGAAATGTTAGGTACCGAATCTGAATGCATAAGTGTACATGTTTCTGTAACTGAATGACTGTCTGTAAGTGATTGCTTCTGAATGACTGCCTGAAATTGTATTCTGATTTGGTATTTGCATACATACATCTGCATATAAAGTATTTTGGGTTGGGATTTTGAAGAGAAGGAAGATTTACAATTTGATCTGGCAGTTTTACTGCAACTTATCGATATAGCGGATTACTGCATTGCACTGTACCGCATGTACGTTAGCTATGCTATGTACCACTATCTAATCTGGCAGTTTTACTGTAACTCATCAGTATAGCGGATTACCGCATTGCAGTGTACCGTATGCACGTTAGCTACACTACGTACCACTATCTGATCTAGCAGTTTTTCTGCAACTCATCGGTATAGCAGATTACCGTATTGCACTGTACCGCATGTACGTTAGCTACGCTACGTACCATTATCTGATCTAGAAGTTCATACTGCATGTCTGTACTACGATTTACCGTATTGCACAGTACAACTTATACGCTAGCTTTGTTACGTAATTTATGAGAATGGCAGTTTACCTGCACACAGTTAGCCCTAATTCCTAGAGGGCCAAGGGCGGTCCCAATTCCCTGAGGGTCGAGGACAGTGCTGATGATTATCGTTGCCGAGTAACCTAGGATGACATCCTATGGATTATAAGGCTTGATGGGCTTTTCAAGGTCCTACTCAGAGTGCAGGGATGGGTGGGTTGATTAAATCCTCACAGTTAGTGTAGAGTTGGACAGATGTGGTGTGTTGGTTGGATGGGTGGGTTGTTTTATAACTCATTTGCACTCATATGCATCTAAATGAGTCTATATGGCTGAATGTGATTGTACTATTCGACTCAAAATTCTAATATAACTTTTACAGAAGATGTATTTAAAATTTTTTATAATTTTTCCATAAATTTCATCACTTTTCAATTTAGTCCCAAAACATGTTTCCATCAAAAATTAATTTGTAAAAGTTGTTCATCTATCAACAACCTTTCAATTTCTACCATAATCTTTCAAATTTCAGCATATTCATCTATGAAAAATTTTCTATACTTTGATATCTATTCAAATTAACCCCCAAAATAGAGAAATTAAGCTTTCCCGATCTCAAAAATATAAAAATTACTAAAAAAGGGACATAAGAACTTACCAATTTATGCTTGGAAAGCTTGTTTTCTCTCTCCTAGGGTTTCCATATATTTTTGATGAAGAAGATGATATAAAATGATGTTAATCTTTATCATCTTTTAACTATTTCTATTTCTAATTTAATATGGTAGATGCTGCCAGTGGAGGAGCGTTGGTCAATATGACTCCTCAACAAGCAAGGGACTTGATATCCATGATGGCTGTAAATCCTCAACAATTTCGAGCCAATCCTGAGCCCCCTAGAAAGGTTCACCAGCTAAGTAATACAACCTTAGAAGATAAAGTTGATAGACTTA
Organism: Gossypium australe; assembly: GCA_005393395.2. Lineage (NCBI taxonomy): Eukaryota > Viridiplantae > Streptophyta > Magnoliopsida > Malvales > Malvaceae > Gossypium > Gossypium australe. The sequence continues at coordinate 26,329,308 of CM016624.1, read as the reverse complement.
CTAATATTGTGAACTCTCTTATTGCAGGAAAAGCAAAACCAGCCCGACTATGCGAAATATGTGCTACACCTGAGCATACAACTGATGCATGTCCTAGTTTGTATGATGATGCTATGGCCTATTTGGATGCTGTGGGAAACTTTCCTGGGCCACCTCAAAGGCGATATGACCCCTACGCTAATACCTACAACTTAAGATGGAGAGACCATCCCAACTTGAGTTATGGGGCAAACTTGCAGTATAACCAGCCATACCAAACTCGGTTTCCACAACAAACGTAAGATTCAGGTACCTTTTTAGAAATCATGGTCAATAAATTAGCAACTAATGTGCTTGATTTCCAACAGTAGATATAACGACAAACTGTTGATTTTCAACAGCAAATACTACAGCAAACTCTTGATTTCCAAATGGAAACAAAGGATTTCCAACAGAAAACTGAGACACCTATAAGAGAGTTGACCACATCAATTGAGAAAATGAACTCACAAGGTAAGCTGCCGTCACAAACGAAACCTAATCTAAGACAACATACAAATGCAGTGACGTTGCGAAGTGGAAAAGTACTGGAACCAATTCCTGGCAAAAATCTTGGCTAAGATTCCACTCAAGAAAAGCATGAGAATGATGAACAGGTCCGAGCGAAACCTCCATTGCCCATAATTCAACCTACATTTCCAGGACGATTGAACCAATGTTGGAAAGGTAGAGAGGACAAGGAGAACCTCGAAACATTCAAAAATGTCGAGATCAACATACCATTGTTAGATGCCATCAAACAAATTTCGCGATATGCCAAGTTCCTTAAAGAGCTCTGCACCAACAAGTGAAAATTAACTGGTAATGAAAGGGTAAGCGTTGGTGAGAATGTATCCACAGTGTTACAGCAGAAGATGCCAGCGAAATGCAAAGATAGGGGGCATGTTCGCAATACCATGCAAAATAGGCCACTTAGTAATTAAAAAAAATTATGTGTTATTTAGGGGCCTCCATAAATGTCATTCCTTTTTCTATTATGAATCACTTAATGCAAGTTTTTTGACGAAAACAGGTGTTATCATTCAGTTGGCGGACAGGTCTATTGTGCATCCCGAAAGATCCTTGAGGACGTATTAGTCAAAGTCAACGGTCTTATTTTCCCTTCGAATTTTTATGTGATAAAAATAGAGGAGGATAGCACTCCTGGATCTTCAGACATCTTGTTGGGGTGACATTTCCTTAGTACTGCAAATACTAAGATTGACATGCGTAGCAGAACCCTCACGATAGAGTTTGACGGGGAGATCGTGAAGTTTAATGTTTACGATGCTATTAGTCACCCAAGTGAAATCTTGAACGTAAACCATGTCGACATAATTGACTCATTAGTAGAAGAAACTTTTGAGTCGACTTATGGAGATAAATCTAAAATGATGTTTGATGATTTTGAATCTGTTAATGAATTATTGGCTCCTATGGATACTAAACTTCTACCTTCTATTATGCAGGTACCAGATCTGGAATTCAAACCACTTCCCGAGCATCTCAAATACGTATTTTTGGAGAATGATGAGACCATTGCCGATTGAAAAGGGATTAACCCCTTGATAGGCACACAAAAGATTTTCTTGGAGGAAAATACGAAACCAAAGAAAGAGGCACAATGACGATTGAACCCAAATATGGTGGATGTGGTAAAAAAGGAGAATTTCCAAGCCCATACGAATGAAAGAATTCAGTTGGAACAGCCCCAATACTAGTTGGAGCGCCAAGCTAGCGACGTTAAACAAGCGCTTGTTGGGAGGCAACCCAATTTTTATTTTTTTATTTTATTTTATTATTTATTACTTTATTTTGTTTGGATATTAATAAATTTCTCTTCTTCTGTCTAGGTAAACTGGAGAGGAAAAAACTCAAGAATTGGCATACTTTCACAAGCATCCCTTATTCTATCCCAATTCCAAGTAGGAATAGCGCGTCCCTGCTTTATACAAAACAAAACCTGTACCCAAACACCCTACCCTTCAGCCAAACACTCTACTTTTATACCCTCAAACCCTAAAAATTTATCCTATTTTCACCCAAACCCCCACCAACCGTCACACTTTCTTCCTCAGCCCCCACCACCGATTTTTCAAACACCATGGTAAGGACTCGCCTATGTCGTCTCCATCATCATCTCCACCGCGCAACTCGCCCACCTCATTAGCATGCAATGCCAAACCTTTCCCTCCTTGCAGTTATGCGTGAACGACAATAACTACATGGAGAGTTTTTCTAAACCCTTTTACTTTCACCTATTTTTCTTTTTCCTTTTTCTTTCACATCGAGGACAATGTGCTTTAAGTAGGGGGAGGTATTCCTCATTATTTTTTTCGTTTTATCTGTTACTTTTACTGTTGTGTTACTGCTGCTACCTTCTGCTCGTTTCTGCCCACATTTATTTTTTTAGAATATTCTACCTCTTTTCATGCCCAAAAATTTGACCACGACTTGCCTACTATTTGACCTACATGCATGATTCTTGTCTGCTGAGTTAGTTATGATTTTTTCCTGTTTGATTTCATCTCCACTGTTTTATCTCTTTTAGGCTGAATAATTATGATTGATAGAGTTAACCCTATCTTGCTTATAGTAAAATTGATTAAGTCTAAATGTAAACAGAACACTTAATGAAAATTGCATGCTGAAATTCTATTCATGACTGTTAGGTAGTTGCTGAAACTTATTTTTGACACTTGATTGTTTTCCCTAGTCCTCCAAATTAAAATTATGTTTCATTAATAATAAATTTTGATGTTCCCATGGTTATGAGTATAGCTTAAAACGTGACTGAATGAGTAACCGGGATAGGGTGCTTGGGTTGTCATCCTATTTCGCGTCAAAAGGTTGTGTGACGTGTTAGGTAAACTCCGCTAACCGGAATTAAAATTTTTTTTAGGAATATGTCGAGTAACCAGGGTGGGGTGCTTAGCTATCATCTCTCTTCACGTTAAAAGGTTCAATGTATTCTTAAGTAATAAAAATAATAGTAAAAGAGAAAAAGAAAAAGAAAAAAATGTTTTATTAATAATAAAATTGCATTTGGGGGATAAAGGTGGAAACAAATAAGGTGTCTTGGTAAGTTTAGTAAATTATCTAATTTTCATGAAATAATCCAAGTCGATTTTAAGTTTTGTTTGTATTAATTGGAATACTTTTTCAGTTTTACTTAAAGCAAGCTAAAGGGTCTCTTTATTTTTATATGCATTTTTCCTATTTCTTATAATACTTTGGAGTGATATTTCTTTCATGGCAAAATTCTAAATTTCACAGTGGATATGAACCATACTTGAGGGTAAGTGATAAACCGTAATATATACATATTTTAATCCCACATTTAGCATACTTTTGGATGATTTATCCCCTAAATTGTGAAATTTGATGCTCCTAATCTTTTAATTTCATATTTTATACTTAGGAGAGCATCGGAGGATGAAAAGAACAAGAAACAGGCCAAAAAACGAAGAAAATGGGCCAAAGTAAGAAGTCCACACGGCCTAGAGATAACCACACGGTCGTGCCACTTTAGCAGACCCAAACACGGCCTGGGCTCGATTCACACGGCCGTACAACACGGGCGTGTCCCTGCCGTGACTCGTTTTAATTCCATTCGAATTAGGTTACTTAGGGGCCAAGAAAGACATTCCAAAAGCCTATATAAACACCCTAAGTGTAACCTAAAAGGAGGAGGCTGAGGAGCGAAGCCAGAGAGGGCCGAATTGTGGGATTTACTCGAAGACAGCCAGTTGATCCATCTCAAGAAGCCGGAATCATACTCAAGACGGAAGATCTTCCCTTCAATTTCCTTCAGGGGTTTTAGGGTTTTTCTTATGTTTTGTTTTATACTTTCTTCTGAGATGTATTCTTTCATAAACATGAACTAAACCCCTCAAATACCTGAGGGGGATGAAACTTAAGATAGATCTTGTTATTGTTTTTTGAACTATATGATAAATACTTGATTTGTTCTTAATTATGTGTTCTTAATTCTTGCTTTGATATTTCAAGATATTGATTCAAGTATTGATATGCTTAGGCAGTGAAGCAAAAGTCCCTGTTTAAGAGTAGATCTAGCATAGTTAAGCGGATTTGATCGCACTCCTAAAGATAGGACGATACCAAAACTACTGAGAGATGGCTGATAGCAATCTGCTACCTCCTGTGGTTGCCGTAAACTCGGTGAATCAAAATCCTGCTCCTCGTACTATGTATGATTATGCTAAACCTAATTTAACAGGAACTGAGTCAAGTATTGTTAGACCTGCTATTGCTGCAAATAATTTTAAACTGAAACCTAACACAATTCAGATGATACAGCAATTTGTTCAATTTGATGGTTTGCAGGATGAAGATCCAAATAATCACTTAGCGAATTTCCTAGAATTTTGTGATACTTTGAAAATAAATGGCATTTCTGATGATGCCATTCGTCTTCGGTTGTTTCCCTTTTCGTTGAGGAACAAAGCTAAATAATGGTTGAACTCGTTACATGAGGATCAATCACTACATGGGAACAAATGACCGAAAAATTTTTGTTAAAATATTTTTCACTGGCTAAAACTGCTAAGTTGAGGAATGATATCTCTTCTTTTGTGTAGATGGATTTAGAGACAATTTACGATGCATGGGAAAGATACAAAGATCTATTGAGAAGGTGCCCACACCATGGATTACCTTTGTGGCTACGGTCCAAACCTTTTACAACGGTGTGAACCCCTCAACCAGGTAGTTGATTGATTCAACCGCCGACGGAACCCTGAATAACAAAACACCCGAGGCTGCTTACGAATTCATTGAAGAGATGTCATTGAATAACTATCAGTGGCAAGTCACGAGGACAAGGCCAACAAAAGCCGCCAGTGTTTTCAACCTTGACGCAGTAACCATGCTATCAAATCAGGTAGAGATGTTAAATAAAAAGATTGATGGTTTATATGGTTCTTCTTATGTACATCCAGTTATGCAGTGCAATACAAATGAATGAGGGATGAGCAATACAGAATATCCACCTTATAACTCGAGTGCCGAAAACGAGCAAGTTCACTATATGGGTAATAATTCTAGACCTCAAAACAACCCTTATAGTAATACTAGGTTGGAGGTGCCGTAACCATTTTTTTGTAAAATGAGGTCGACTTTATATTATGAAAATGAAAATGAAAAACGGAGTCTCCACCAATCATTTTTTGTGAGGTGTGATTGGGTCACCTCGTGATTCAATCATTTTAATAAAATTTGAATTTACTAAAACGACAATTTTTAGTCTACAAAATTTAGAAAACGGGCTCGGGAGTCGGTTACGCACGAGGAAGGGTTAGCACCCTCGATACGCCCAAAATTGATACCTAGTTGATTAATTAATGTCTTAATGTCGAAAATTTGAAAAGATTCGAAAATACGATCCTTTTTGTTAAAGAAAACTTGAATAAATTAAACCGGATGCCAAGACCCGCTTATTTCGAAGAAATAAAATGTCACGTCCAGTGAGTTAGGCTACGACATTTCAAATCCTCGAAAGTAAACTTGTCTTTTAACCCTTAAAACTCGTGCATTTAAAATTAAGAAGGATATTCGGTTATTTGGGTCAAATGAAAAACAAGAACCCAGTAAGTTAGGGCACGATTTCTTGAAATTCCAAATACAGAATATTGCCTTTGTTTTTTAGAAATCCTTATCCCGAGATAACAAAATGTCACATCCAGTGAGTTGGGACACAACACTTTTGAATTCCCGAGAATAAGTTTTTATTTAACTTATGTGCTTTGATTTTAAAAGGAAAATAATAGGTTCTTTAGATTCGATGAGAAAAATCGAGACCCAATAAGTTAGGGTACGATTTCTATCGATTCTTAGAACATGGAATGTTTGTTTATTTCAAAAATCGAAAATCTCATATTTGAGTATGGCTAAACGTGAAAATCTTGTATTTAAAGAACAATTACGCGACATAAAAAAATTAATAAAACATAAGGATCATGATAATAATAAATAACAAATATGCATGCCATAACAACATTAAAAAATATTAGTGATGATAATAATATTAACAACGAAACAAATGATAATAATAATAAAACCACAATAAACCAAAAATACGAGCCTATTTAGAAATTAAATAAGAAAAATAAAAACAATAAAAAATACATATGTATATATATAAGATAATAAATAAATGATGAAACAAATAAATAAATAAATGAATAAGTGAGTAAATGAGACAAATATATGACATTAAATTTAAGTATTTTATAGGTAAAATAATAAAAATAAATTAATTAATAAAACTAATGCAGGATTTAGGTAAAGATAATGAAAATAAGTTAATAATAATAACAAAAATAATAGTAAGAACTAATGGTAAATCAAATAAAAAAATAAGTATTATGTACAATAGTTTAAGGATAATAAAATAATAATAATACTATAATAATAAAGTTAATAATGATAAAGAAAATAATAATAGTAGTAGAATAGCATAATAACAATGGGCAAGTAAATCACTTAATAATAAATGGAATAAAATAAAAAAATGCACATGTAAAAATATAAAATAAACAAGCCATAAAGAAAGAATGAGTAACTAAACGATTAAAAAAATGAAATGAAATAAATAAATAAATAAAATATTAAATGAATAAAACAATTTCTAAAAAGAAAATTAAAATAAATGAAATTAAACCGGTTTAGGATGAAAATGAAATCGAAATAAAATTTGAGGTACGAATTGTAAATGATTTAAAGAAGAAAGTACCAAAATAAAACACTCTAAAACAAAATAGGGACTGAATGGGACAATATCCCTTTGTCCTCATGCACGTGTGTATCAATTGACCGAATTGGAACAGAAATAAAATTAGAGGGAAAAATTAAAAAAATAAAAAAGGATCGAATTAAAAAACAAAAAAAATGTGGGAGGGCCAAAGCGGTAAATAACCTTTTTAACAGAAACATGCGGATCCTCCCCTGGGTTGGATCACGCGCACGGGTCGACCTCCATACGGCGCCGTTTTGGCGCTGATGCCCCTGGTGCAAAACGACGCTGTTTTGTGGATGTATTTAAATCAAAATTTTTTTGTGAAAATTTTCATTTTTTCATTTGCTTCAAAAAACATCTTCCTCCTTTCTTTTTTTTCTCTGCAGGGGATGAGGGCCCGACGAGAGTCCGTCCGACCGCCGCCGTCCACGGAGGCTGAAAGGCAAAAAATTCCTTTTTTCGGCGAAAAAACAATGTAAGTTTCTTCTTCCCTTTTTTAATGTTTTTGATATATATATATATATATATATATATATATATATATATACATATATGAGTATATAATTTTGAGAGAAAAGAAAATAAAGAAATAGGCTTATGTACATACTATTTCGAAAAAAAAAGAGAAGAAAATAAGAAGAAAGAAAAATCAAAGAACAAAAGGGCCTTAGCCTTCTTGTTTCAACTGCTTACTATTTTTTATTTTTGGTGTGTTTGAATCTCTGTTTGTATTCAATAATCTCCTTTTTTTTTAATTTCAAAAATCCCCCCTTTTACATTTGTTTGTTTTTGGGCTTATATAGCCGAATGAAAAAAGAAATACAATATCTTCTGTTTCAATTTTCTGCTTCTTTTTCTCTGTTTGCAGGTCCATGTGCGGTGGTAGGGGGCAGGTGCGCCGAAGGCTATCCTGGCAGCGGTTAGATGCGCCACTTGCGCTGATGATGGGACGAACGTCAAAGGGCTGCGGCGCTAGGGTTTTCAGAAACCCTAGCTTTCTGAAAAAAAAAATTAATCTATTGGGCCTTTTGGGCCGCCTGTAAATTGGGCTTGGTTTTAATTTAATTTGGGCCCGTACTTTGTAATTTGGACTTTGTTTTTTTGTTGTTGGTTTGGGCCCCTGGCGAATTTGGGCCTATACAGGAGGAACCACCCCAATTTCTCATGAGGTGGCCAAGGAAACCAAATACAACAACCCCTCTCATACTTCCAACAGCAACCCTACCCACAAGAAAAGAAGCCGAACCTTGAGGAGATGCTAACAAAATTTATAGCGGTGTCAGAAATCCGTTTCCAAAACACTGAGACATCACTCAAAAATCAACAAGCGATTCAAGGGATCGAGAACCAATTAGGGCAACTTGCTAAGTAGTTCTCTGAACGATCACAAGGAAGCCTGCCAAGCAACATTGAAACTAATCCGAAGGAGCAACTTCAAGCAATAACCGCTCATGATAGTGAAGGACTAGACCAAACAAAATTGAGACAAGAGAATGTGGTAGAGAAAGGTAAGGTTGAAGTAAGTCATGATAAGCCAAAACCGGTAATTAAAGAGTACCAACCTCGTGTGTCATACCCTAATGCGATGAAGAATGACAACACAGATGAACAATTCGGTAAATTTCTTAAACTTTTAAAGAAATTACATATTAACTTACCATTTCTTGAAGCTCTTTCGCAGATGCCAGATTCAAGGAAATTTTTAAAAGAGCTTTTGACAAACAAACGGAAGTTAGACGAGGAGTCGCATGTGGAGCTAAACGCAGGGTGCTCAGCAATTCTGCAAAATAAACTTGTAACACCCCCTAACCCCAACCCGTCATCGGAACAGGGTTATGGAGTGCTACCGGATCAATCAGACAACTTTACAATTAATACACAATTATTATCAATCATAATATAAAATAATCTTATAGTCCTTTATATGAATCTTCGATAGGAATGGTTCGAGACTAATTCGAATACTTAGAAAATTTTCAAACATTTTAAAATTTTTCTCAAACTATAAGGCACATATACTCAACCTATTCATTACCTAGGTACATGCCACCATTATCTAAGAAAAGTACATTACTCAAAATTTTCTCTGAGGTCGGGATTACTCTGGATGCTGGTCCGGACACCGACTTTCAATTAACCTGCGCACGGAAACAACCGTACGCTGAGTAAGGGTATACTCAGTAGTATTATCATAATTCAAATTATAATGTAACTTATATACATTCAGTTTATGATACAATTACTAAACAGTTATTTCATTCTTTAAATCAAATCATCTAATATAATAAACATTATTTCAAGGCTTGTATTTAATTAGATTTATACATTATTTCACTATCCAATTTTCATAGAATTTTATTATTATTATTATTATTTTCCACATTTCATTTCATTAGTTCATTTCATATCATATGCAATTCACTAAATTTTATTCTTTATTCAATATTAATTCTATTGCAATTTGTGTTTACTAAAGTCATATCTCAACAATAACAATTTCACTAGTTTATTTCTTATATCATCGCTTTAAACTTCATTCAATTCATACACCTTTGGTCCATATTCTAAATCTCATATCTCAATTTGATGTTCTCATATCAAATTCACACTCAAAATATATATAATTCAATTATATTATTCTTTTCAATTAACTTCTTATATTATTTATTTCATTTCAAGCAAAACTGTAAACTTTAGTTTCATTTCTCCATCTTATATAATATTTCAATTCACAATTCATCTTTGAACATTTCATGAACCTTTGGTTCATGCATTCAATTTCGTATCACAAATCTCATTTCATATTTTATTTGACAATTTCACTTTCTTATTTCTTTCAATAGCTTAATCACATTTATTCGGAATTTATCATTTCACTTATTTACCCCTATTAACTTGGCTCGGACCTCGACGGATACACGGATTCCATCCCAACACACCAGAATATCCAACCCAAACACACCCAGAATAATATAAATCCTCCATAACACACCAGTATAATATAGCCTCCCAAACACACCAATATATCATATCCTCCCAAACACACCAATAAGGCATTAAATGCCTCTTTGGTTAAACCGAAGCATATAATAACAGAAATATCTCCTCGGCCGAGCCGAAAATCTCCTGAATACATCTCAAATCCTATGGCATGCCAACTATATCCGACTAAGCCCGACTAGTTAATAGGGTATTTATATGATTTTCCAATATCTAATCAATACACATTTCAGATAATTTCACTTTGATTCAATTCAATTCGATTCACTTCTCCAATCAATATACAATTCATATATTCACACATATTCATAATTTCATTCATTTTATGAACATTTCAACTCAATCACTTCCTCATACTTTCAATCCATGTACATTTCAAATAATCACATTCAATTCAATTTGATTCAATTTCAAAACACTTTTCACATTTCCATTCCATTCATTTATATATATATATATATCATCAATTCAATGCATTTTCCACTTTCTAATCAATATATCATCAAATGCTCATACATATTCAAACTTCATTTCAATTTCATTCAATTCACAATTAAATTCAGTTTTATCTAATTCAATATCAATATTAACCTTATTTCTATTTACTAAACATATTACTCAAAATTCAACAATTACTAATAATAGATTCAATTCCAATACATATTTATCACTTAATTCATTCTTGATACTTCAATTTTTTTTTATCATATATACATATATTAATTTAAAATTTAACAAATAATCAAATTTGAATTATAGTAATACTAACCTGAGTTTCTCATTTTTACTCATCATTTATTTTTCTCTTTTCCTTCCTTGCTCAATGTCTCGAATTCCTTGTTTGCTACGGAAATAATAATGATTTACATTATTAATTATAACATTAAATCTTAATAAATAATTGAATTTTATTCAATTCCCTACTCTTCCTCTTTATTCCACATTCTTTACACACAATTCTATTATTTACTTATAAGTTCTTTCAAGGCTGTCTACCTGAGTCATTGTTACTAAATTATCTATATCTTGAGTTACATAATTCCAAATTAAGATCCGTAAATTTTCTATGAAATTAGACTCACATATCTTCTTGTCATAAAATGTTCAGAATTTTTGATTCAGCCAATAAGTACAGTTTATTCTTTAAAATTACCCCTATTCTGTTGTCTGACAGTTCCGACCATTCTTTGCTAAAATTTAATTATCTTTTTATACAGAATTCAAATGATGTTATAGTTTATTTATTATAAAAATAGAATCATTAAGAAATCTAACCATATAAATTATGTTCCCAAATTATTTTTATACAATTTTTAATGATTTTTCCAAGTCAGAACAGGGGATCTCGAAATCACTCTGAACAAGTCTCACAAAAATCTAAATATCTCAAAATACAGAATTTATTTGATTTCTCTGTTTCTTTCATATGAAAATAGACTCAATAAACTTTAATTTCATATCTCACTCAACTTCTAATTCCACTTATACGATTTTTGGTGAATTTTCAAACTGTCCCAAAACTATTTTCCTATAGCTTATTTTGCAATTAAATCCTTTATCCAATTCTAACTTCAAATTCTTTCAATTAAACCACTAATTCATCATTTTATTCATCATATGCTATATTCAAAAACTTTAAAACTCCAAAAAACTCAACTTAAATTCATCAATACTTTGTCCTAAAACTTATAAAACATCAAAATTAAAAGAAAATGGCTAAATTGACTTACCAATTAAACATCCAAGCTTTAAACTTTGAATTTCCCCTTTTTTTTTTCTTTCCCTTTTTCTTCCCCTGCTTTCGTCTTGTTCTCTGTTTCTTTTCTGTTCTTCTTTCTTTTTACTTTCTCTTTATAACACACACACACACACACATATATATATATAATAATAATAACAATATAATATAATATATTATAATTAAAACATAAAATATCTTTATTATATAATAATATAATAATATATATTAAACATAAAAATCTCAGATTTTTCTACATTACACCGCCTCAACTATACAAAATAGTTTAATTGCCATTTTGGTCCTTTATAATTTCTTTTAATCTATAATTCAACTTTTACTCCTATTTCAATTTAGTCTTTTTTACTAATTGCTCTTAATTAAGCTAAATTCACTTAATTAAAACTTGATTAAACACATAACTAACTTTATAAATATTTTACGAGTCCGTTTACTAAAAACGAAGACCCGATAACTTATTTTCCGATATCCATACTTTTGAGGTCGTTACAAAACTACCGACGAAAATTAAAAGATCCATGGAGTTTTACAATTCCGTGCTTAATTGGTAGTTTATCTGTTGATAATGCTTTAGCTGATTTAGGAGCAAGCATCAATGTTATGCCTTATAAAATGTTTAAACAGCTAGGTCTAGGGAAACCCAAATAAACTAGGATGAGCATTCAACTAGCTGATAAAACTATTAGAATTCCTAGAGGTATAATTGAGGGCGTACTCGTGAAAATTGACAAATTCATATTCCCAGTAGACTTTGTCGTTTTAGACATGGATGAGGACAATAATATTCCTTTAATTTTAAGAAGTCCCTTTTTAGCAACTGCTAGGACTAAAATTAATATTGGTACAGGTGAACTCATACTTCGTACAGGTGACGAGACAATCACTCTTCAAGCTCTTGACTCGGCTAGGACATCAAGTAATCAAGGTGAGAAAAATAAATTCTATTAATGACCATTCAGTAAAATCTTCTTTTCAGGAAGCACCACGGAACTACACAACTGAGCCAGATCCTAGACCTCATGCCAAAAAGGAAATAACTCATGAGGAATGAAGGCTTCAGATCAATGAACTAGACGAGTGGAAGTCACATTTCAAGGAAAAACTAGGAATACACGAAGCAGAACCAAAGCCACTCCATAGGACAAAGAAATTTAAGATCGGAGATCATGCATTATTGAATAAAACAAACCCTCGGATCGCCACTTCAGACCTTGATACAAACGAAGAAATCTCTTTTGAGGTACTGAATATCTTCCCACACAGAACAGTCGAGGTAACTAATCCCAAGTTTGGCACTTTTAAGGTAAACACTACTCTACTCGAACTATATAGTAATCGTAGAACTGATAGCAGGGGTGAGGAGTTTCAACTCCTCAAACCACCATAAATGTGCGAATAAGAGGTAAGTCTAGCTTAAGACTTTAAACGAGAGCTTCTCGGGAGGCAACCCGAGCACTAACCCCATTAATTTTCATATTATTGATTCTTAGCATCTAACTACAAACTAACCATGCAGATTTCCTTCCACACGGCCTTTCACACAGGCGTGGCCGTGTGGACACCACAGATCTACACACCAGCTTGGCAGAGTTCATGCGAAAACAGGACGGAATTCTCTTCCAAGCCATGGGCTCCGACTAAACACCACGGTCGTGCGATATAGCCGTAGTCGACACTGATTTATCAACATGGGTGTGGTGACCACTACAGGGGCATGGGAGAAATGAACGAAGCACAACACGACCGTGTGATATGGTCGTGTGACCTAACACGCCCATGGTACACGGGCGTGGGAAATCACCAGATCCATATTTCTATATAAACCCCCTTTTCTACTCACTTTCTCCACCAAACCCCTTTCTTCTCAACCCTAGCCACCATAATTTCTCTTCCTATTACACGATCCTTACCACTATCACTCAATACCCAAAGGCAAGGCCAACATTACCATTCCCATGTCGAAGAAGCGAAAGGACCATAGCACAGTCTCCCCATGCGAGACCGAATTACATGAGTTCATGCCGTCCACTTCATTGATTCGCTGAGCCAAGGACATTTGAGTCCATTTAATTTTTCTTGTTCTTTTCTCTTCTCCTTTATTTTCCTTCCCTTTATCTTTCTTATCTTTAGATTTTATTATTACATTTTGATTTCTTTGATTTAGGTTCTAAAGGCTGCTTGGGAATCACCACACCACGACCACTGCCAACTCAAGGAATCTATCCAAAATTCAGGAAGTTTCACTTCTCCCTATCTCTTATGATTTCATGCTATTAATCTCTAGATATATATCTTTGTACATTGAGGGTAATGTACATCTTAAGTGTGGGGGGTGAATTTTTTTTGAAAAAGTGCCTAACTTTTTGCATTATTCTCAAATCCCTAAATTATGTCTTGTTCTTAAGTCATTTTCTCATGTTACTACTAGAATGAAATTTCCTTTGATTCATGATTTTTATTGATATGTTTTGGATTAAGTCATTGATAATTGTGCAGTGATAATTTAAAACTTTAGGAGACTAGAGAATCAAGCATGATGAGTCTATTTTCAAGAATTAAAAATTTGTTAGGTTGTCTACCTGAATCTAATTATTACCTTGAAGTTTGAAATTTACAAACTTGATATCAAAAACCCAAAATTTTTGTGAGATTTTGAGCCTTTTAGAGCAAACATTCTTTGCTTGCTCACTTTATTAATTATGAGTGTGTCAACATTGATTTGTTATTCTAGAACTTGCTTCGATTATACATGTCAAGACCACATCATTGATTTGATATATTGAAATGATAAAGGCACCTAGGTTTTAACCCACTTACTCCCAAAAAGACTACCTTCATGTTTAACCCTTAGTAAACCTCGTTGATCCTAACAACCCTTTCATCGATTTACCCTCAACATTAACCAAAAAAAACCTTTTGTTGAAATCCCTTTAATTAACTTGACCTCTATTCTGTCAAGATCTGATTTGAATGGATAACTTAACTTAACTATGATTTCCATTTCAGTTGTTAAATTCTTCATTATTACATGATTTGTTCCTAAAAAAATCAAAGTATATTCGTTATTAGTTCTATGTTAATTGAGCTTATACGTTTAAATTCCACATCTTGAGAAGAAGCTCGTGTTATGAAATTCTAATTGATGTGATTATTCGAGTCTTAGTTCATCTTTCTAGATAGGTAATTTGTCAATTCAATCTCGATTCTAACCCTCTAATTCAGCTTTTATCCACACCTTTAACCGAAGCCCCATTACAACCCTTAAAAGACCTTTTGATCGGTGTATCATTTCATTCTATAGTGGTGGAGATTTAATTTTCATGCAACCCTATGGGATTAACTTTTCATGTTTGACTTTTGAGTGCTTAATTTTGAACCTTAAACACTTTGAGTGATTTGAGTGAATCTTTAGTGAGGATTTCAACCCTTGTCGATTTTGAATTAAAGGTAATTATTTAGGTAAGGGGAAACATCTATGTTTTCGTACTTTAAAAACTATGACTTCGATTGTTTGAATATTTAGAACCCTTTTGGTTAAATTATCAATGTATAAATTACCTGTGAATTATGATGAAACACTATTGATGAATATTATGAATTGAGGAAGTTCATTCTAATTGTGAGTTGAGAATTTTGCTTGAGGACAAGCAAATGCTTAAGTGTGGGGGGTATTTGATAAACCGTAATATGTACATATTTTAATCCCATATTTAGCATACTTTTGGATGATTTATCCCCTGAATTATGGAATTTGATGCTCCTAATCTTTTAATTTCATGTTTTATACTTAGGAGAGCATCGGAGGATGAAAAGAACAAGAAATGGGCCAAAAACAAAGAAAATGGGCCAAAGTAAGAAGTCCACACGGCCTGGAGATAACCACACGGCCGTGCCACTTTAGCAGACCCAAACACGGCCTGGGCTCGATTCACACGGCCATGCAACACGGGTGTGTCCCTGCCATGACTCGTTTTAATTCCATTCGGATTAGGTTACTTAAGGGACAAGAAAGACATTCCAAAAGCCTATATAAACACCCTAAGTGTAACCTAAAAGAAGGAGGCCGAGGAGCGAAGCTAGAGAAGGCTGAATTGTGGGATTTACTTGAAGACAGCCAGTTGATCCATCTCAAGAAGCCGAAATCATACTCAAGACGGAAGATCTTCCCTTCAATTTCCTTTAGGGGTTTTAGGGTTTTTCTTATGTTTTGTTTTATACTTTCTTCTGAGATGTATTCTTTTATAAACATGAACTAAACCCCTCAAATACCTGAGGGGGATGAAACCTAAGACGGATCTTGTTATTGTTTTCTGAACTATATGATAAATACTTGATTTGTTCTTAATTATGTGTTCTTAATTCTTGCTTTGATATTTCAGGATATTGATTGAAGTATTGATATGCTTAGGCAGTGGAGCAAAAGTCCCTGTTTAAGAGTAGATCTAGCATAGTTAAGCGGAGTTGATCGCATTCCTAAAGGTAGGACGACGAAAATCTACCGAATTAGGGTCAAACCTAATATGGGATTCCATAGATTGAGTTAATGCAACTCTAGGGGTTTTAATTAGAAAGAGGTTTCAATTAATCAACCTAGGGTTAGATGTTAGTAGCCTCGAAAGAGGTATTAATATAAATTAGGGAATCCTACAGATCAAGTCAAGTGAATAAACTGTCTAGTTCAAATTTAGATAACAAGTGAAGTCTAGGCGGATTCTTCTTCGGGTATTGTCTTAATCAATTGGTTTTCCCAAAAGTATTTCCCCAAATTCATTCTCTGAGCCTTAGCATCTTTAGCTTAGTAGTTAGTTAGTTTTAGATTAAACATCAATTCCCTTAATTCTTAGGCTAAATAATAGAAAGATAGTAATTACTAGTACTCTTGGTCCTTGAGGATACGATATTTCCGGTCTTGCCATAGCTATACTACCAAACAATAGGTGTGCTTGCCTTATTCGTTGTCATAGTTAGTTTGGACACGATCAGTAAGCATGGGCTAAGTAGGGGGAATTTGATAATACTCTGGAATGACATATTTTTATGTATTAATTACACATTTATTTTGACTATGATCCTACTAATTTGAGCTATTTATGATTTTTTATCTTGTAGGGACTAAATCGAAGGCAAAAGAAAATTTAGGGGCTAAAAGCGTGAATTTAAAGATGAAATGAGCCAACATGCGAAGTAGGAGAGAAGTGGTGCCAGAAATGCAAAGTATGGAAGACTTGGAGGGCAAAAGTGCAAAAAAGAGATTTTTATAAACGCAAGACTCTATTTAATTTTTAAATATATTAGGATAATTATTAAAAATTATTATTTAGATTTAATTTTAGCATTTATCTTTATTTACTTTAATTATCTTTATTTATTTGTATTTATCATTTAGAATTTAAGTAGGAATAAACTAGGTTTCCTAGTACTATAAATAGGGGATGAAGTGACACAAATTTCACTCATCTTTTCTGTAAACACTCTCTCCCCCAAAAAGCTTACCTTTATTTCCTTTCATATTATTCAATAAAAATTCTATTTCCATTACATTTATTTCTTTTTCCCCAAAAATCATGGGCCACTAAACTTATCTAGCCAAAGGTTGTCGAAGTTCCCCAAAAGGGTTTATGAGGATTAGAATCTACGCCTAGCCTTCTCAACGAGTATTCATCGTTTCTCCGCATTACGGGGCTAACGGTTCCGTCCATGTCCCTTAAAAGGCGATCTTTTCAACTTGTGCAAGGAACGGTCGCTTTGTATGTTTTGGGAAGGTTGCACCGTCGGTTCATTAGCTTACTATGTTAGAGGTTGGCGAGCCCAAGAGACAAAATGGCATGGCATTCGTCATTGAGAAGTGATGATCTAGTATAAGAGGATCCCACAAAAGCGATTGTTGGCTAGAGTCAGGTTCCTCTAAATCGTAAGTCTAAAATCTTGAAGTTGGTGGTCGTAGGCGTCCTCTTCCACTATAACTGACTTATTTCTTTTAAGAAGGATCATCTAAAAGCCGAGGATTGAACCCAAGGCAGATCGAGACAACCGGAGGCTGGAATCTATCCATAAGAAACTTCTTTTCCTCAACTTTATTTATCTCTGTTATTTTAATTTTAATTTTCGCAATTTCAATTCAACCAGAAATTTTAATTCTATTTTTATTTTATTTTTTCCAGATCAAAACTTTTAATTCATTTTTTTATTTTTTTCCAGGTACGCAGGTTTTCTTGGGCACGACTCTGTCCGGGATTTAAGGAACAAACATTTGTGCAAATTCAGTCCCTGAGGATTTGACCCTACTTCCATTATACTATTCTTTTTCGTTATTTTATAGGGATATGATATTTTTGGTGCTCTCAACGATCGCATCACATAATCTTTCAAATTTCAGCATATTCATCAATGGAAAATTTTTTATACTTTGATATCTATTCAAATTAACCGCCCAAATAGAGATATTAAACTTTCCCGATCTCAAAAATATAAAAATTACTAAAAACGGGACATAATAACTTACCAATTTATGCTTGGAAAGTTTGATTTCTATCTCCTAGGGTTTCCATGTATTTTTTATGAAGAATATGATATAAAATGATATTAATTTCTATTTTAATCTTTATCATCTTTTAACTATTTCTATTTTCAATTTAGTCCTTGTCCTTTTCCAATTTTTCCATGGATGATTCACCAAAAATATCTACATATTTTCCATAAATGGTCTAATTACCATTTAAGGACCTCAAGTTTTAAATTCCATAGCTATTTAATCCTTATAGCTACTATAATTTAAATTTGACATTTTATACAATTTAGTCCTTTCTACAATTAAGCACCTAATTGATAAAATTTTCTTATCAAAATTCTCATGCAACCTTTCTACTATACTACTAATCATTTCATAATATTAAAATATTTTATCTTTTCGGCTCGGATTTGTGGTTACGAAACCACTATTCCGACTTCACTGAAATTAGGCTGTTACAACTCTTCCCCCTTAAGGATTTTCGTCCTCAAAAATCTTACCAGTAAAAAGATTAGGGTATTGCTTCCTCATGGTATCCTCTGGTTCCCAAGTAGCTTCTTCAATTCCATGCTTTTTCTAAAGAACTTTTACCAATGCTATCTTTTTATTTCTCAGTTCTTTTGTTTCCCGTGCCAGAATCTTGATCGGTTCTTCAGTATATGTCATATCAGATTAAATCTCAACTTCTGTCGGAGAAATAATATGTGAAGGATCTTATTGATACTGTATTAACATTGATACATGAAAAACATTATAAATATTTTCAAGTTCCTGTGGTAATGCTATTCGATAAGCAACCGGCCCAATTCTCTCAATAATTTCGTAAGGCCCAATAAACCGAGGACTTAGTTTTCATTTACGACCAAACCGGAGAACTTTCTTCCAGGGTGACACCTTCAAAAATACTTTATCACCAACCTCAAATTCTATTTCTTTTCTTTTAAGATTAGCATAAGACTTTTGTCTATCAGAGGCTGCTTTCAAACTTTCTCGAATCACCTTTACCTTTTCTTCTGTTTCCCGAATTAAATCAACTCCAAGAATCTTCTTTTCACTAAGCTCTGTTCAATATAATGGTGTTCTACATTTTTGACCATACAGAGCTTCATACGGTGCCATTTTAACACTAGATTAATAATTGTTGTTATAAGCAAATTGAATCAAAGGTAAATATTTTTTCCCAATTACCTTCAAATTCAAGTACACAACACCGTAACATATCCTCCAAAATCTGTATAACCCATTCTGACTGGCCATCTGTTTGAGGATGAAATGCAGTACTAAAATGCAATCGTGTACCCAGTGCCTCTTGTAATTTATTCCAAAATCGGGATGTAAACCGGGGATCTCTATCAGAAATAATAAAAATTGGCACCCCATGTAATCTAACAATTTCAGAGGCATTAATTCAGCCAATTTATCCAAAGAAAAGTCCATAAGTACCGGTATAAAATGTGCTGAATTTGTTAACCGGTCGACAATCACCCAAATAGCATCTTTCTTTCTTGGAGTCAATGGTAATCCCAATACAAAATTCATTGTAGCTCTTTCCCATTTCCACTCAAGTATAACAACTGGCTATAATAACCCCGAAGGCACCTGATGCTCAGCATTCACTTGCTGACATATCAAAAATTTGGATAAAAATTCAGAAATATCTCTTTTCATTACCGACCACTAGTACATCTTTTTCAGATCATTATACATTTTATTACTACAGGGATGCACAGACATTGTACCATTGTGAGCTTCATATAAAATCTTCTGTATCAACTTTGAATTCTTCGGCACACACAATCTGCCTCTGAACAACAAACAACCATCAGACCCCATCTGAAATTCTGAATCAGGATTCAATTCACATTGTTCCCATTTTGCCTGTAACTTCACATCATTCTTCGGAGCTTCACAAATTTGTTGCAAAAATACTGGTCTAACTTTCAACTTAGCCATAATAGAACCATCATCAGAAATAGACAACCGGAGTATTCATCGCTCGTAAAGCAAATAAAGATTTTCTACTCAAAGCATCAGCAACTACATTGGCTTTAGCCAGATGATAATCAATCACCAGATCATAATCTTTTAACAGTTCAAACCACCTGCGTTGTCTTAAGTTCAAGTCTTTCTATGTCATTAAATACATCAGACTTCTATGATCAGTGAAAATATGATATTTTTCATCATACAAGTAATGCCACCATATTTTCAATGCAAACACAATAGCTGCTAATTCAAGATCATGTATTGGGTAATTTCTTTCACGTGGTTGTCTTGAAACATAGGCAATTACTTTACCTTCTTGTATCAAAACACAACCTAAACCATATAAAGCTGCATCATTATAAATCACAAATTCTTTACCCGATTCAAGCTGTACTAACACAGGTGCTTCAGTCAATAGAGCCTTCAACTTGTCAAAACTTTGTTGGCATTTATCAGTCCACTCGAACTTCACATCTTTTTGCAACAATCAAGTCATCGGAGAGACTATCATCGAAAACCCTTTGATAGATCTTCGATAATACCCAGCTAGACCCAGAAAACTTCTGACTTCTGATACACTCTTTGGTGGATTCCAATTAACAATTACTGAAACTTTACTCGGGTCTCCCCTAATGCCTTCAGCAGATACAATATGTCCAAGAAATCCAACTTCTCATAGCCAAAATTCACATTTACTGAACTTGGCATACAACTACTTCTCCCGTAAGGTTTGTAATACAATTCTCAGATGATCAGAATGCTCTTTTTCACCTCGAGAATAGATTAAAATATCATCAATGAATACCACTACAAACATGTCTAGGTACGGTTTCAAAATTCTATTCATCAAATCCATAAATACTGTCGATGCATTAGTCAGCCCAAATGGCATCACTAAAAACTCATAGTGACCATACCTGATTCTAAAAGCTGTTTTTGGAACATTTGAGTCCTTTACCCGCAACTGATAATATCCCGAGTGAAGATCAATTTTCGAAAATACGGTAGCTCCTTTTAACTGATCAAATAAATCATCTATTTGAGGCAACGGGTACTTATTCTTGATTGTAACTTTATTGAGCTGCCTGTAATCAATACATAACCTTAAAGATCCATCTTTCTTCTTCACAAATAAAACTGGTGCACCCCAAGGTGAAAAACTAGGTCGAGTAAAGCCTCTGTCAATCAATTCTTGCAACTGTGCTTTCAACTCTTTCAACTCAGCTGGAGCCATTCTATAAGGTGCTATTGATATTGGTGTTGTTCCCAGAATAAGATTTATAGAGAACTCTACTTCTCTAACAGGTGGCAACCCAGGTAATTCTTCTGAAAACACATTAGGAAATTCACACACTACCGGCACTGACTGAATCTTTGACTTAGTTACCTTTGTGTCCAAGACATAAACAAGATAAGCATCACATCCTTTTTTGATACAATTCAGTGCTGTTACAGCTGAAATCATATTAGACAAACCATCCAATTTATCAGATTCAACATGAAGTAATTTCCATTTTGGTGTTTAAGCACAATGTATTTCTGTTTACAATTCACCACTTCATCATGCTGGGTTAACTAGTCCATTCCCAAGATTACATCAAATTCATCAAAAGGCAGTAACATCAAATTAGCTGAAAAGCATTTACCCTTTACCATCAACGGACAGTTTACACAAACTTTGTCTATAATCACACTTTGACCCAGGGGATTTGAAACTTTCACCACAAATCCAGTAAATTCAACAGGTAAATTTTTAATAGATACCAAATTCAGTAATTTCATGCATATATACCAATTTCTACCATAATCTTTCAAATTTCAGCATATTCATCCATGGAAAATTTTCTATACTTTGATATCTATTCAAATTAACCCCCCCAAAATAGAGAAATTAAGCTTTCCCGATATCAAAATATTAAAAATTACTAAAAATGGGACATAAGAACTTACCAATTTATGCTTGGAAAGCTTTTTTTCTATCTCCTAGGGTTTCCATGTATTTTTTATGAAGAATATGATATAAAATGATATTAATTTCTATTTTAATCTTTATCATCTTTTAACTATTTCTATTTTCAATTTAGTCCTTGTCCTTTTCCAATTTTTCCATGGATGATTCACCAAAAATATCTACATATTTTCCATCAATAGTCTAATTACCATTTAAGGACCTCAAGTTTTAAATTCCATAGCTATTTAATCCTTATAGCTACTAGAATTTAAATTTGACATTTTATACAATTTAGTCCTTTCTACAATTAAGCACCTAATTGATAAAATTTTCTTATCAAAATTCTCATGCAACCTTTCTACTATATTACTAATCATTTCATAATATTAAAATATTTTATCTTTTTGCCTCGGATTTGTGGTTACGAAACCACTATTCTGACTTCACTTAAATTGGGCTGTTACATGTTGGGCCATTAGCTAGTATGAGACCTGATGGATTTGAATATGGGTCTAAAATGGGTGGTAAATTTGCTATACTGGAAGGAAACAAGGTAGGTGTGCAACCCGTTATGATCTTAGCCCAATTAAATAAAGAAAAACATGATGTAGTACGAGTTGTCAATAAGGAGCAAAATAGGGAAGTTTTAGGTAAGGAGAATAGCATTTTTCTTTTTAGGGAAGGGAGTAAAAATGTTGTCGATAAAGCTTTTCAAGGAATTTTTAATGGAATTATTCAAAAGAAAAAGCCTCTAGATGGCTGGATAAAAGAATTATCTCAATCGGTGGAATTGGTGGAGGCAGTTCAAAGTATTATCGGGGAGTTGGATCAAGTACAACCGAATAGAGCTCTCATAGAGGATGATATCTCGGATGAAGAAGAGGCTATGAACATTGTAATTGATGATGATACTATGGTAAGTTGATAAATCAGTGTATAAGTCGAGGGCTGTTGGTTTTTCTCTCATTACTTACGGGCACAAAATTATTTTTGTGGAATTGTCAAAGAACCGGACATCCCCAGTTTCATAAAATTGTAGCTGAGTATTGAAAAGAATTCAGACCTGATATTATTTGTTTTTGTGAAACCCGTGTAAGTGGCTTTAAAGCAGATGGAATTGTTTTGAGGCTCGGTTCCCTAACTCATTTCGAACAGAGGCTAATGGTTTTTTTGGGGGGTCTTTAGGTGCTTTGGAGTGTCTCGATTTTGGTTGATATTTTGAAGTGCCATTCATAATTGGTGCATTTCAGAGTTAGTAATGAGCAAGGCTCGACAAGTTTCTTATGTTCGTTTGTTTATGCTAGCCCACAAGCAGCAATGGGATGAGAACTTTGACATGTTTTGTATTCTCTTGCAGTATTTATCTCTGAGCCATGGATTGTAGCTAATCACTTTAACTCCATTTTGAATGTTTTAAAGAGGAATGAGGGGCAGTTTCTATGCGTCTTGGTTGCAAATGGTTTCAATCCTTTTTGTTTAATGGTGGCTTACTTGATTTAGGTGCTTGAGGCTTGAAATTTACTTAGAATAGAGGCATTTATCTCAAAGATTTGATGGGGCAATTGACAATTCAGCCTAGGATTCATTTGCGCCTCATTGTTTGGTTCTTATTTTTCACCGACTTATGTCAGACCATAGACCATTATTGGTGTCAATTAATCTAGAGCATCAAAGTGGTACTAGACCCTTTCGTTTTATTTCGAGGTGGTTAGTTCATGTTGAATTCAAAACTCTTGTTGATGAGAATTGGAATAATGAGGTGGAGGTGAGAATGAATTTGGAGAAATTTCAATAGATAGTTATTGACTAGAACAATAGGGTATACAGAAATATTTTTGTATGCAAACAACATTTAATCTTTGAGTTACCTCATGTGAAAAAAATTAGACTTAAGGCCCTCTTTGAAACTACGCAAGCGAGAGTTGGAATTACATCAAGAGATAGATTAGGTTCTTAAGCATGAAGAACTGTTATGGTTCTAGAAATCTAGGTTTGAGTGGCTTTGTAATGGGGACCAGAATACTAAATATTTCCACAGTCATATGATGAAAAAAAGGAAACAGAACAGGATTGTAGGGCTAAAAATTGGGACGATTGAGTGGTGTTTTAATGGTGAGGTCCTAAAACTACATGTTGTAATGTTTTTTAAGGAGCTATATACCGTGGATAAACCAGTCAATGAGGTTTTTCTTTGTCATGGGAAGTTTCTTTTGCTTTTATTAATAGAGAATAAGGGTTTGTTGTTGGTTACTTCAGACGAGGAAATTCGTAGATATATTTTTAATATGAATCCAGTGAAGTATTCTGGTATTGATGGTTTTCACGCTAAGTTTTATTAGGCGCAATGGGATACAGTGGGGAATTCGATCTGCTCTTTTGTCAGACGGGTGTTGAGTGGGTGTCCGTTGGATTCTAAGGTGGATAGGACTCTACTTGTCTTGTTACCTAATATTGTTGGACCGAAAAGAATTAATCAATTTAGACCTATCAATTTGTGTAATGTGTTGTATAAAATCGTAACGAAGACAATTGTGAATAGGCTTACACCAATGTTGGTTAAGTTTGTTAAATAGAATCAAGTAAGTTTTGTAGCTGACCGTGTGTCAGAGTCTTAAAAATTTATAAAAAGAATGATCGAGCCTAGAAATTAACTATGACAACGATTGAGGCAAGCGCAACTATCGAACAGTAGTATAGTTTAGTGGTAAGAGCGGATTGTCGAACCCAAAGGAACTAAAAGTACTAATACTAACTTTCTTTCTATTATTTAGCCTAAAATAAAAGTGAATTATTTATTTAATCTAAAATTAACTAACTATTAAGCTAAAGATGCTAAGACAAATAGAATGAATTGGGGAAAATATTTATGGGAAAAACCAATTGATTAAGACAATACCCGAGGAAGAATCCACCTAGACTTCACTTGTTATTTAACTCTGAACCAGACGATTTATTCATTTGACTTGATCCGTAGGATTCCCTAATGTATATTAATACCTCTCTTGAAGCTACTAACGTCTAATCCTAGGTTGATTAATTGAAATCTCTTTCTAATTAAAACCCCTAGAATTGCATTAACTCGATCTATGAACTCCCATATTAGGTTTGACCCTAATCCAGCAGATTTTCGTCATCCTATCTCCAGGGTTGCGATCAACTCTGCTTAATTATGCTAGATCTACTCTTAGACAGGGTCTATTCCTCCTCTGCCTAAGCACATTAATACTTGAATCAACATTCTGAAATAGCAAAGTAAGAATTAAGAACACATAATTAAGAACAAATCAAGCATTTATCATATAGTTCAGAAAATAATAACAAGATCCGTCTTAGGTTTCATCCCCCTCAGGTATTGGCGGGGTTTAGTTCATAATTATAAAAGAATACATCTCAGAAGAAAATATAAAACAAAACATAAGAAAAACCCTAAAACCCCCTGAAGGAAATTAAAAGAAAGATCTTCCGTCTTGAGTATAACTCCGGCTTCTTGAGATGAATCAACTGGCTTTCTTCGAGTAAATTCCACAATTCTAGCCTCTCTGGCTTGGCTCTTTGGCCTAACTGGACGCCCCCTGAAGGTTGGCCTCTAGGGTGTTTATATAGGCTTTTTAGAATGGCTTTATTTACCTCTAAGTACCCTAATCTGAGTAAAATTCCTCTTTCTCACGGCAGGGACACGCCCATGGAACACGCCCGTGTGAATCGTGGCCAGGCTGTGTTCGGGTCTGCTAAGGTGGCACGACCGTGTGGCTTGGGCCCAGGCCATGTTGATTTCGTGATATAGCCCATTTACTGTGTTTTAGGCCCGTTTCTCATTCTTTTCATCTTTCGGTGCTCTCTTAAGTATAAAACATGAAAACAAAGGATTAAGAGCACCAAATTCCATAATTCAATGCTTAAATCATCCAAAAGTATGCTAAATGTGGGATTAAAATATGTTTATATTACGATTTATCAGTAGCAAGTAGGAACATTATGGATAACATTATGGTTGCCCAAGAGGCAATACATTCCATACAAAGTTTTGAGGGTAGAAACTATGATATGGCATTGAAGATTGACTTAGAAAAGGTTTATGATAGAGTCAGATGGAACTTTCTTGAGGACACCATATTGGAAGCTGGGTTACCATCATTGCTGATTGTTATTATTATAAATTATGTTTCCTCAACCTCACTTCAAGTTCTATGGAATGGTGAAATGATGGAAGAATTCAGACCTACACGTGGACTAAGATAAGGGATCATTTTTCCCCCTATTTATTTGTATTGTATATGGAGCGATTGTGGCATTTTATTAGGGAAGTAGTGAGTAGGGGGAGTTTGTCACCTTTGTTTCTGTCAAGGAAAGGCCCGACTCTTTCTTATTTTTTCTTTGTCAATGACCTCATTCTGTTTAGTGAAACTGATTTGTCACAAGCAATTTAGATTAAGGAGATTATTAGTTTGTTCTGTTGTTTCTCTGACCAAAAGCTATATAAGGGTAAATCTTAGATATTCTTTTCTCGTAACACACTGAATGAGGTTGTAGATATTATTTGTAACTAGGTGGGGTTTGAACGTGTAGAGGAACTTAGGGTTTATCTTGGCATGCCTTTATTCCATAAAAGGGTGACTATCAAAACATTTGAGTTCTTGATTAATAAGGTTTGTAATAAATTGAATGGATGGGGTGTGATAAGGCTATCATTGGTAGACCAAATAACATTGGTTAAGTCTATTCTGCTAGCTAGTCCTAACTATTACATGAATTCAGCTCATGTTCCAATAATTGCTTACAATGAGATAGAAAGGATTGCACGTAATTTGTTTGAGGGTCTAAGCCAGATGCAGGAAAAACTACATTGATATCTTGGGAGGAATATTGTAGGACATTGGATGCGAGAGGTTTAGGGTTAAAAAGCCTAGCTGAACAGAACATAATCTTTCTACTTAACTTGGGGTTTCAGTTACTTACCAATACAGAGGCCTTATAGGTACAATTGCTAAGGAATAAGTACAATATTCATGGTTTATTACCCAATTCAATTTCAAGAACTAGGAGTTCCTTCATTTGGCGGTCATTGATGAAGGAATGGCCAAATGTGATAGGTAATGTTTACTATTCTGTAGGGGATGGTAGACTCGTAAACTTCTAGAATGATGTTTGGATTCAACAACTTGGACCTATTAATAACTTTTTTAGGGATGATAGACAACCAGATGATACACTACAAGTGTTTGACATGGTGACAGTTTGTGGTGGTTGGGATTGGGATAGGTTAAGTTATCTGGTGCCTGACAATGTCCTCGCACATATTATGTCTATCTTACCACCATCTGCTCAGGTTAGACCAGATTAGTTAGCTTGGAAATTGATGGAAAAGATAATTTTTCTAGTTTTGAGACTTACAAGAATCTTCATCATTTTTAGGGAGGTAAGTCTTCTAAAATTTAGAACTTGATTTGGAAGTCTAAAGCTCCTCAAAGAGTACGGGTTTTTATATGGCTTCTATGGCAGAATAGATTAATGATAAATGAGGTGCGATAATGTTTTGGACTCGAGTTTACCTACCATTCGGGATTGTTCTTTCTCAAAATTTTTTTGGCGAAAAGTAGTCCCGCACTATGCACATGGTATGTTTTTCTGTATGTCACTTCAAGAATGGTTGGCTTGGAATCAGCAGGATGAAGGGAAGTGTGGCAGAGATGATCTTACTTGGCAAACTTTTTTCTCCATTTTATGTTGGTTGTTATGGAAAAATCGTAATCTCTTTAAATTTCTAATAGTAATAATTGTATGCAAGACCTAGTGGATACAGGGTCTACTTGGGCAATAAGTTATAATTAGACTGGTTCGAAATAGGTTACTCTAAATCCATCGGTTATGAGGTCTCATTGGTTGCCACCAAAGAGAGGATGGATGAAACCTAACACGAATGCAGCTGTGTCGAGGAATGGTATGTTTGTGTCGATAGGAAGAGTGATTAGAGATGCTGATGCTACTTGGGTATGTGGTTTTACTATGGCAGTGGGTAAGGAGACGCCTTTTAAATTTGAAGCTAGAGTTGTTTTAGATGGTCTCCACTTAGCATGGGAAAAAGGATTAAGACAAGTTGAGTTGGAATGCGACAATGCTCTTCTAGTGGAATCTCTATTGGCAGGTGGAGTTGTTAACAGTTCGATGGCTAAGCTACGTCTATTACATTGCCTCTTAGGCAGGAATTGGAAGGTACATGTTTGTCATATTCCAAGTGCGCATAATGAAGTTGCAAATTATATGGCTAAGTGTGCAAATTTTAGATTTATAAATTTATGTGTGTTTGATGAGCCGTCATTATCTGTTTAAGGGTTGTTGTTAGCTAATTGTAACAACCCTTCATGGGCTTAAGTGTTGTTTGATGTAATCGTAGTTTGTTGTTATCTTCTACCAAAAAATTCAATTAATTGTATATAAAAGTGGATCATATTTTTGTTGGAAAATTACTTTTACAACGATATATTATATGCTCAAAATGGTTGAGACCTTTACAACGATATATTATATGCTCAAAATGGTTGAGTGATGAATGATAAATTGATGTTCAAAGTAAGCTACTTGGAAATATTGTTGAGGAAAAGTAAAAGCTTAGATCCCACATTGGTTAAATACCAAGTGTGAGATGTGTTTATATATGTGAACTCTCTTAAAAAATAATTGAATGACTAAGCTTGTAACATAACCTTGCCTTACGCGTAGGGTGTGTAGGTCCAAACCCGATAAGGTTGGGACGCACTCGCATGACATGGGCGACGCGAAATGTCCGGACTGGTTGGGCCCAAATGTGTTTATATCATATGTTTTTATTCATAATTAATTTATTTTGTTCGCTAACGTGTTTTGTCTAACAATTTTATAACTCACGCCTTATTATTAGCATTTAGCATGTGTTGTAGTCTCACTTAAGGCTAAATAGGTAATATATGCTGATTTTTTTTAATTGGTCAAATATACTTTTTTTTTCAAGATTTAGGGAAATAGGCCAATTTGGGAGAGAAAGTGTGCTAAAACATGTCTAGCTGGGCGCGCTTTCTATTGATATGTTAGGGAAAGTTCGTTCAGCTGGATGCATTTTCTTAGGAATTTTAAAAAAACGCTTCTAGTTGGGCGCACTTTTCTTGACATGTTAGTAAAAAACTCGTCCGGTTAATTACGCTTTCACACACTTTTTTCAAAATCGATCTATTCATCTAAATCTTAAAAGAATGATTTATTTAATCAATTTAAAAAAATTGACATATTTAACTTATTTAACCTTCACTTAATTGGAAAATAATTTAAACAAAATTTTATAAAATAATTTGTCTTTTCTTTATATGGGAAATGCCATTGCCATTGTTTCTCTCGAATCTCACTATTTCCATTTAATACCTAACTCATTTAACGTTCATTTTTTTTCTATATCAGCGTGTTTGTCGGATTTTTTCAGGGAAATGACTAAACAATAAGAATGGGAATGCTAATATGAAACGACACATGCTATGCTACTGTCCTTGCAGCTTTGGATCATCTGTGAAAATGCTTTTAGTGAGGTTAAATGCAATTGTAGCTATACGTGTAAATTTTAAAGTTTTTATATTATTTAAATTTTTCTATTTTAATTAATTATTTTTTATAAAAAATTTAGAGTTTGAGTATAAGTATAAATGAATTAATAAATAATAATAATAATTTTATATCTTTAAAATTTGATGATGTAATGAAATTTTATTAAAATCTAAAAATTTTAATTTTTAAAATCATCTTAATATAAATTATTTCTCAAATTTTGATATATTCAGGTATGAGATTTTTATTTAGTTTTTTTACATTATGCGGATTCATTTAATCATAGCCAGAGTTTGTATTTAGTTTCTATCGGTCCTTAATTTCTTTCTCAATTGCAATCCTCCATGGAAGTTGGATAATAAATTTGAACAGTAATAAAATTTTCCAATAAAATACAAAGATGTAATATATGTATATATATGTACATATATACATCACCCATTCAACTATATTTACAAAGGAGCCAAAATACAAACGAATACTGAAAAAACCATTTCTCTGTGCAATGGAAATGGGAAAAAAAAATACAGTCTTCTGATTGTATTCAATCTATTAACGAAATATCTGTATTTACGACCAAAACCATATACAGGCAAATTGAAATGGAGGTGAGAGATAGGCTACCAGCTTTCATATCAATCCAGATAACTCATAGTCATAAATACTCACCTCTTGCCCAATTTCAGAATACACATTGTCCAAACCCCCAAAACATTGCTCATCCGCATCAAGCTCTAAAAATGCCTGAAGATCCCCATACACCAATGAACTCTCCCGCTGATTCATCAACATATATTCCGATGAAATATTCGTATCATCCAAAGGCAAAGTCAAACGGTTGCAGGCCCGGAATGACTCAAACGACGCATCAAAGGAGG